>JBBPPA010000263.1:0-27211 GCA_038091735.1 Leccinum pellstonianum | reverse complement strand
GTGTACGTGTGTACATATGCTCTGGAAACGACGCTCCCTTTTTCGTTCTCGGCAAAGTGATGATGATGATGATGGGTAGTGACGATAGCACAACGCCTTCTCAATCATACTTCAGCTGGCAACAAACTTCGGCTGAACAGTAGACGCTGCCTTCTCAAACGTACTTCGGCAGCGCTGAGACAAAAAGAGTGGGACCGATAGAACGGTCGATGACGAGTGGGCGATGAGAACGCTGTTAAACGGTCGTTCCGATGGGTGGTAACGATAGCGAGCGCAATGCCTTCTCAGTTGTACTTCGGCGAGCGACTAAGCTCTGCATCGCTCGAATAATCGTCTAGACCGTGATATAATGATGGCATCGGCGACCATGAATGGTGTTGCATTTCCTTCCGCCTTGAATTAGAGCTGATAACGGGGCAGATTACAGAGACGTACTTGTTTAGGATGCTAAGAATATGGGAACGGATAGCAATCGATTCGGGCCTGTACCCACGCATGAATCGACAACAAGAGCAAGGCCGTTTCGCGACATACCTCCTAAACGGATGATTAAACGCATTGTTCTTGATGGGCTTCAACTTTAGAGCTCCAGCATCGTTGGATATGCAAATAGTGGGAATATAGACAGGGATACGGGGGACGTGAGTCGGTGCTCTCTGGCCTACATGACAGCACACAACGTTCCCTTCTTGATCAACGTGTTCAGAGCACCGACGACTCCCTTGTCACCCGTGGACATACCGTCGACTTCCGCTTCCTCATCGTCCTGCTGAGTATCTGCGTCTGAACCGTTATATTCAATGAGGTCGTCATCATTGGACACTTCGGCGAGCGAAATTCCATCGCCGGACCCTTATCCGTTTGACTCGGCGCTGGCTTCTTCCTCTCCTAGTATACTCGACTTTTCGGCTTCGTCGAGGTCAAATGGTAATTGATCATCATCGATGTCCTCATCTTCTCAAAGCTGCGTCTCCATTCTCACGCAGCAACATAGCTTGTATAGCCTGACGCTTTGGATGAAGCCAGGAAACGCGACGAGTTCAGACGTTTGTACCTTCCATGCGGCATCCTCTTCTGCCTGGCTAGAGGCTTCGTTGTCTACACCGTAGTATCGTCACCGTCTTCGTCGCCTCCAGAGTCCTTCAATTCTTTCTCGCAAAGTATCTGTGGAAGAAGACCTCGGGTCAAGTGAGACAAACTTACGTATAAAGCAAACGGGGGTCGTACCTCGACAATATGCGCATCCTCTCTCATTTCCTCGACTGTTCGTATACAAGAACCCGAACAAACAAGATCAAAGGGCGCGAGCGCCATGCAGCCCGCTGGTGCGGCCGACGGCGTTACCGTGAAGCGTTTCAAAGGCGAGGTCAGCAGCGCGGCGCTTCCAAACGAAGAGAAATTCTAGAAAACAGCAGAGCGTGTCCAGCGTGAGGTCCGGGCTAGAGGGTACGGGTTGGGAGGCGAGGAGCTGGCGCGTATGAAAAGAAACACTGGGGTGATAGTGATGAAGAAGCGGCAGGACATTGAGCTCGATGGCGTGAACTCCTCGAGCTTCGCACGTAGATACGCGCTCGTCGTCTTGCCAATGCCCGGAGGCCCAGATATGAGGACGGCGCGAAAGATGTTCATGCAGTTCTTGCCAGGCTTCTTGAAGTCCGACATTGAGCTCGACGGCCTGTGTCACGCGCGGGAGGGCGCAAGGGGCAGGCATAGGTATAGGATAGAGGTAAGGATTGGGCCCAGGATGTGAGACGGACATGCGAAAGAGGAAAAACTCACGAGTCGTGCAGCCATTGTCGTAGCTTCTCCAGAATCTCCATCTGACCCTTGTTCCAGCAAATCTCCTTGAACGTCTGAGGCGCATAACGTTCATCCACAGCTGCGACGCCGGATCCGGTCTTGCGCGGACGATATAACTGTTGCGTCAGACGCAAAGAGAGACGGGACAACACTGCCGAAAACATACCTCCCGCCGACCCCAGATGTCGCCTAATCACATCTGCATCCTATTCTTCCAAGTCTTGTTTTCGCGCTGTGCACCCCACCCACCCCCGACCCACCAGGTTCCACTCAGGTCCAATGAGCGCGAGGAACCTGTCCTCGTTCAGCATCTTCGGTCCGTGCTTCCAGAGTTTTGCCGCAATCATTGGGGCCCGTCACGACGTTCCTGCGATTAAAAACCAGAACTTCTGGAACTGCTTGCTATCATTCGACAACTTGGACACACTTTGACAGAATATAGGCGTAGGCGCTTTAAATATGAAAGACAAAGAAATAACGTCAGCATAAGCGGCCAAAAATCATACCATCTAAAATGTTCGCCTAACTGCTCGCCGATCAAATTCTGCCGAGTCCGAGCCCTGTTCTGCCAGTCCTTGATTACTTATCCTGTGACGCAACACGACGGAGCCCGGAACCATACCTTTTGACAGCCTAAATTCGGACGCGAGCAGTTCAGAATTTCGGTTAATTCTTAGCAGTCCCGGCGCGACCTTCATCGATTCGTCGAAGGACTACTCATATGCAGTCTCAGCAATGATTGCAGTTGCCAAATATATAATGCATTTCAAGTCGTCTTAAGGATATGTAACGGCGGCAGTAGGTACTAGTGAGCTCATACCTCGGACTTCAAGCTTTATTTGCCAGCCTGAGCGATGTCAGCACACATATCACAAGAGAGCGAGCGCGGAATCGGTCTGTCGACCGCCACTGTATCTTGAGTAAGATGATGTACCAGTCATTTCAGCACCGATCGCTCTCATACTTGGCGACACTCCCGAGCTACGAGAAAACATAACACAAAAAGGTGACTATATTTCTCTGTCGACCAGGTCTCCAATCCTCACCTCTATATCATTCCACAGATCATGCAGCACCAATTATAAACCGCGGCAAGCGCGGCCGTGACGAGGACCCTGACGAGGAGAGCCGGGCATTAAAGTTTGCACGTGGCGACCAAGAGGGTGATGCATCTCATGAAAGCCGGCCATCAGTCCCCAGTGACTTGCATGCCGTTGTCTCTCAGCTTGCGGCAGAAATCCGTGGATTCAAAGGACAGATGGTGTCTCTGTTGGGAGATGTCGCAATGAGTTCAGATGTCATATTCTCTCGCAATATTGCAAAGGATCATACTTGCCGACATTGCCGCACTGTCAGCTTGAAAGAGCTGGAGTCGGTGGATGAATGGCGCTATGAGTTAGATTCTTGAAGAGGAATCGCGAATTCCTTGCCCTCGTCTGGGCTGAAAATTGGATATGTAATGTTGTCGTGACAGTTAAATTATAATTCTTTTTGAATCGCCTACCATGATACAGTGAGGGCCACAGATAAAGCGGGCTCTATTTGAGAGAAAAGTGGAAGATCAATTGATGCAACGTATGCACCTACTTTGCGTGGACTCGGAATTAACGACATCGAGCGGACTCGTAGTAGGTAGTAAGAACCTACCAGCGAGGGTAGAAAGTGAGGCAGCCTGGGTGCCGGCGGGGGAGAGACAAGTTACTGCCCCAGTTCGGAGATAGGCACAGTGAACCGTGGTTGTGGGGTGTAGTGTATGGAAAATAAAGACATTGAAAGGATAATATCCGTGGACGACCGTCGGCGCATGCCGCATACAGCGACATCGGCTGCCATGTAGGTACATATCCGAGTCAGTTGACCCCGCTTACAAGGTAATGTGGTTGGGTGAGGGGGTGGGCAGCCGAAGGAGGAGAGGCGTCGCTCCCGGTCTGGAGATTAGGACCGCATGTAAGACCTGTAGTCAGAGCAGTGCACGCAGGGGGAACGGGGGCAATTTCACGCTTGCAGGAGCTCTCGTCGGTCCAGGGAGCTGCCGCTCGGTTTATTCAGGCTGCTTCCAACTGCAGTACCACAGGCAATGCTCTGAAGGAGTAGGTGAATCGGAAGCACATACACTGAACATGGAAAGGACAACCAGACCTCCGGAAGGAATTTGGCGTACTATATGGGTAGGTGTTGAACTTGAACTTCTTGCTGGTAGTAGCATCGCTCGAACGGATCAACGACGCCAGCTTCTCGACGTTTGTATCTTCATCTCTCGGAAGCATGAGAACGGTAAGGCGTGTCTGAAAAGAGTCAGAAATACAACACGTGAACGAGATAATTTTCACTCACCAAGTCGGAGCAGCCACGCACGATGGCTTCCATTTCACGTCACGTTGTCAGACCCCCACGTCTTCTCGATCTTGAACATCGCCAGCATGCACACCACATAACATAGCGACACAATTGCGACATGCCGCCTTGGGCAATGGTACGCCACGTTAGAGAAGGCGCGAGCGTCGACGGACGCGCACCAGATTCCACACCCGAACCTGAACGTTGAACACCCACGGAACGTCGTCGTCGTTCAATGTAGCCAGGACTGCCCGTCGGGTCTGGAAACAGTGAGTGACCGTTGTTTATTGCTGGTAGTTGGTATCATGTTAGTCAGACGCCTTATGGATGAGGTGATCCTTACCAGTAGCCTTTTCTTCTTTAGTGTCTTTGTCCCGCTGGACTAAGACTTCGTCTTCTGAGCTATCCCGATGCATTCCAACGATCTGTGCTACTCCCAAAGCTGAGCTTACAAACACCTAATTCATCTGTCGGGCGACTCTGCACTGTCGGTTGCTGTGCAGGAGCAGCACGAGTGAGGCCGATAAGCACAAGCACTGCTAGGAGAAGACACAGTTGCGCAAAGCCAAGTCGCTTTTCGAGTTCAATCTGCGCTGTTAAGTAACACGTAGCTTGTAAGAACGCAGGATTCACCTCGTCTGAGAGATAGTTAACGCGAGAAAGTATCTCGCCATGTTGGAGTTCCAAAGTTTCCCACCCATGGACAGTACATTGATACATCTGTGCCTGCATTCGACTCTGCATCAATTGCAGTGATGTGTTAACTTTGTGATCGAATGCCAAATTCGGAGTGCTCACCACGCTCCTAAGCCTCCCGACCTCCTCATTGAGCTTTCTCAACACCTCACGGACGCCAGCGGTTTGCTCCTCCACATACCATGCATACAATGTGTGATTCGCTTCAAGGTAGTCAATGGATTCATAATCGTTCGATAAATGGACTCCCCGGACCGCTGTGAAGGTGGTTGAGCATGGGTGGGAGTTTGCTAAACCAGTGGAGGTGCCGGAGGATATCTCGGCTGCGAAGAAAGGGTAGAAGACGGGTGTATCTCGGGATCATACGAATGGGCGTGAGGATGTTCAGTCGTCGGTCGTGAAGGTGAAACGATGGAGGAGGGAGATGACATTGTTGATAGCGACGAGATGGCCTCTGTTATTGAGTGCACCCTTGTGGATTGCACAGCTAACGTCTGCTGCTCTTCGTCTCCATTGCTCGACATCGATGCTCCCTCTCCAGCTGGGCCACGGAAACGTTTGCGGCGTCATTGGTTGACACGTTGGGAGTTGTGACATTGCTTGCTGTGGAGCATTCTGTGATGGACGCTGTGTGGTAGAATCCTTTGGTCGTGCACGGCTCTCGGCTTTGCCACGTGTCCCACTTCCACTCAGTGTGAGTCCGTAAACCCGAAGCAGGAGATGGGACAATAGTACTCGTGTCCGTAGTGAGAATGAAAGTCAACCCGGATATAAGTACCTGTATAAATCACGCAACGACGTCGGGGGATGGAATGGCTGTCGGTATCCGAGTCGTTAGACCAAAATTCATTCACGAAACTGTATGATAGGCTCACCTGGACGCCTTTGATGTCCTTTGCACGATAAGCCCCAGCGGGTCTTTGTTCCCCGCGTATATGTATATACAAAGCAGACGATTGCGACGATCAAGTTCATGTTCTCATAAGGGAACAGAAAAATAATCCATCCAACACGGAAATGAATAGGTTATGATGTAACTCCCGGCCGCACCCAGTTGGCACAAGCCTTGTGCTGCAATGACTGCAGTGATGAGACGACCACGACTTCGAATGGGAGAAAACTCGGACATTATGGAGGATAGTCGCCTCCACATCCGATCCCCATCTAGTACGTTCAGAGAATGAATAATAAATCGCCAAAGGATGGGAACAAAGGTCATATCGGCCGATGCCTCTTTGACATCGGATGCTTCGAGGCGAGTGGCAGACAAGTCACCCTCGGACAAATATCAATGGGCGTCTCAAATTGACATCTGCGAGTGATGAACAACTAGGAAGAGAAAAGGAAAGGAGGAAACGGTACCGTTTTTATTGGTTTCCAATTGCTTATATGCGTTCAGCACCTCAGTGAGGTCACGGGAAATGACCCTGCCGCGTTTAGTGAGATTGTCGAGCTCAGTTGGATCAGAGGGAAAAACTGGGAAACTTGACCATGTGTGGTCACCGACACCGCGGCAACTTGATGATGACGTAAAAATGGAGCATGAAATTTTTCAACAATAGTCAGCACGTGATTCAGGGGAACTAGTACTTATCTAGGCACCGGCTCTCATGTCCGAAACTGGAGAAGGCTCGACCTGACGACCTGTCATGGGATCAAGATCGTCGACCGTCAATTGTGTATGAGAATCTGCACAAGCATGGAGTCCCAAAAGTCACAAAACGGTTATTTGTTATTTGTCATGAGGCATCTCCTACATACCGTAACTTGAATGGCAGCGGCGCTCGTGCGCCGAATCCCCGACTCCTAGGTCGAGACTGGATGTGAAGAACTTCGGGTTACGGAACACGGGTCAACGCGGGCGGCACGGAGAGAATGAGAACACGCACGGAGTCACCAAAGGAGAGTACCCTGCCATCTTTGATGTTGAGATTCACGTGCGCATTGGCCACCTCGATACCGCCAATGACTTGGCGGGCGTAGATGTAGGTGACCTCGGTGGCATGGTCGGTGTAGGAGTCGGGACGGATGACGTAGGTCCGTCGAGCGCTGAAGTCGTCGTGGTGACTCAGAAAGTCGAGTGCGACGGCATAGGGACCCTTTGAAACGTCGAGGGTAGCAGAAGGATGATCGTCGACGGACTTGAAGTGTGCGTGGGTAAGGTCAGGACCGAATCCGAGAGTCTTTCTACGAGCGGGAGAGAGCGGGGGAGGGACGGAGTGAGCGATTGAGTGTGCTGCGAGGCCAAGCACGGCGAGAGTGACGGTGGTCAGACTGCGCATGTTTATGAGACACCTGGCAAGTTGGGATATATAGATATAGTGAGCACCGGAACCTACTTTCTCGTCCGTCAGCTGGCTTTTACATAATTTGCACTGCAGAAACCTCTACCGCCGCATTCCGAACAGCTGGGCATGAGACTACGGAATCCGTCAAGACGAGAGACACGACAAAGGGGCAGAAGATCCTCACCGACATGCCCATCATATCGCCGATTTCGCTGCTGTTCGACCGACTGGTGAATGTCTCTGCGTGGCGAGCTTCGTGGGAGTTATCACAACGCAACGGCATTCATGAGGCTCTGTTTGTCTTGACTGCACGCGCAGCATGCATAGTTGCCTGCTTCTTTCATGAGCTAGTTTCCTCCGCCTTGACCCATGCCGCCAGAGATGAAGCTGTATCGACTCCATGTTTCGAAGCGAGTGTGTCTAGCGAACGAGTCAATTAAATTCATGGATACAACCGTCACCAACGCACTATCTTCGTAAGCTGGAGATGCTGTGCTGGAAACCATCGGGCAAGTGGACTTGGATATCGATATCTTCGGCCATTTGACGAGTAACATCGAAGGATAAGCTATCAAGAGCAGTACGTTTAAGTTGGCATACCGTAACTTGAAAATGGTAAAAACTCAGGCTTGTCACGGCGGCGACGGCGTTCAATTTGGCGGGCGCACAAAGGACGTGCTGGGTGCAAGAGTTTGAGGTAAATCCTCTGAATCAAAAGGACGTCGAGAAATTCCTCCACATACCGTACAGAGCGTGAATTTTCCGATGCGGGCATATAGGTGACTGTGATGAAGTGGTGGCTCAGGCTCGTGCTGTTGAGTTAGTAGCGGTCACGGTAGGGGTGCACGAGGGAAGCGAATGAAACAGCTGAACGGAAAGCATCCGAGTCGGCACGGGAAGTCGTAGGCAGGGCCTGGTGGAAAGGCTTTTGAAGGAGAGAGTCACATAGTATGTCCACAAGTTGTCACTCGCAAGGGACCGTGATTCCAGTGTGACGGTATGCTTTTCAGCCACGTCTTTCTCAGGCTTGACCGTAGAATAGATGTCCTCTTCTGTGAACCCTCCCTTGTGGACGACGATGTGGTTATGCTTTTGAAGTACGTTGAATCCATGGTCAAGATCTGCGGCGAGCAGAGACCTGCCCGTGTTCAAGTACGTCGAGGAGATGGTCTGTGTCACACCATCGATCGACGGGAGATGATGATAGGCAGATGCGCACTGGGTGAGGGCAGGGACAAGTAAGGGTAAGTGTGCGCGTGGATTCCAGTGGCTACAGTCGACACGCTATCAGGTGGAGGGGGGTTACTCACGAGTCACGACGATCAGGTCAAAACTCGGATCCTGCAGCGTGGATGGTGAGTTTCGAGGGAAAATGTTGGATTGCGATAGACCTTCAACGAACTTCAAACAAGTCTCAGTCATCTTCGCCTGGGCCGGCACGCCGTCGCGTCGCACGGTTTCGATGCCTTTGGCATCAAAGACAGGCTCGACTTCGTCGGGAGTTTCATATTTGAACCCGACGTATCGCTTCTTCGCCATGAGCAGGCATGGCAAGTACACCTTAGCACGTCGGTGAGTCTCGTTGTGCACGGTTCATGTCATCCTGTGTCGTCGTTCTTACCTTTTCAAACTTGAGCTTGCCAGTGATAGGCGGTGGGTTCATGGCCGTTATCGCATCAGCAATCTCGTATCCAATCTTGAACGCCTGTTCCTTTGTCTTTCCCTTCAGATAGAAGAAAACCGAGTCCGTATCCCCATATACGACCCTCCCTCCCCATTTCTCCGTCGTGTCGATGACTACGATGGCCTAGCTCCCAACAAGCGAGCGATGTGGGTAGCAATGATACGAACTTGAAGTATCACATACCTTTTCGAGCGTCTCCCGACCGCTCTGTACGATACTGTCTGCAATCTCTACTGCAGGCATCCGCCCCGAATAGGTTGCACTCGTATAGCCGTACGTGACATTGGCGATATACTTGAGCCCGAGCTGCCGAGCGTCTAGTATGCGGCTCAGTGCCTGTTGATCCAACAATGATGAGATGACCGAGGAAGATTCCAGAGTACGGCACCTTATCGCTCTTGACGTTCTTCATGGCTTGTTTTACCATCACGCACGTGTCCAGTAGTTCAGTCAACATCCGGCCCAACAGACCCTGCCGTACGATAGGCTTCACATACATCATCCCGTTCGGTGCGACTTGTGGTGTAGCGGTGAGTGAACGTTCATGAACACACGAGTTATAAACCCAACGAACTCGTAATGTAATCTTGAAGCTTCTCCAAAAGACCAGGCGGGAGATCTAGATCCGTCACGCCAAACTTGTTTCGTCCCTGGAACTCGGTGACGCGACCCAGACACGTTGAGTAGCAATAATTGTACGCAATCATGATCGACGGATACAGAGATTGAAAATCCAGGACGAGAAGAGGTCCGTTATAGAACGCGGAGAGAGGTTCCATGATGAGAGGCATGCATTCTGCGGCGTTTTGTTTGCCGACCTGGGATCCCAACATTCATCATTGTTCTTGGCCAGATGATTCCATGACGAATACGTACATCTTGTTTGCTCGGCGAAAAGAGAACAAAACTCTCCGGCTTCGCGATACGAAACATGAAAGACTCTACTTTAAATTGTGATCCGCGGCTGATGACAGAGTAGAAATCGACTCCAAAGACGCGCGCAAATTCACTGTCCTCGAACACGTCAGCCAATCTAGCAAGACGTCATCGACCCACAACTTACGCAGTTTTTGTGATGGTCTCTGCTTCCTCAAGAATCTCGAGTGTCATCGCAGTGCGGTCGCGTAAAAATTGCAGCACTCGGGCAGTATGGACAGGACTTTCGCTGTTATACCATGCAGTCAACGTGAATGGCGTATAGCGAGGAACCCTACGTACGGTTGAAGTCAGTCACGACGATTTCAGCATGCTCAAACTACGAACCTTTTGCGTAATGAATGGAAAACCACATTCTCAAAAGAATAACTGCTCAGGGTTTGCTCGCTGCGCATAATTCTCCAGACGTTGAGTACATGTCTGCCAGTGACATTGAATGTAGTGGTTGTTCTGACACCCCATTCGTCGGTGCCGACACCCCGCGACAAGGTGGTCGGCGCGCGCCCAATTAGTTCGGAAACATCAAGTCCTGCAAGCGTCAGTGTGGTATCTGTCAGGTGGAAAGCGACGTATCATACCGTATTGAGATCCACGTGAGCTGAGGTAACCCCAGGACGCAGCTTGTACTTCCCAGCCCACCAGGATGTCCGGATTAGCATCAACGATGATATCAATGATTCGGTTGATCAGCTCGAGTTCGTCTTGGACTGCTTCAAGGGAGTAGTCACGCAAACGGCGAGGGTCCAGCTGAGGATTTTGAACCACGAGAACCCCTTGATCGAGCAGTCCGGAATGCGGGTTATCGTCACCGAGTGCATAGAAGATGGCAACGATACCATCCTGGTTTGCATCGGGCATGCGATTCCCTCGAGAGGGTGCTATGCAACAGTTACAATATAGCGTCGAGACGATTTGGGGGATAAGGCATACCGAAAACTTCCAGAGAGAACAAGGTCATGTGCTGACCTTCGCGAGTGTTTAACTCGGAACGTTTTGCCGGTAGGGACCGCCATCCGAAGACATTTGTTGGCGTTCGCCCTGACATCTAGTGTAGCAAGTGAATTTGAGCGCTGAGGGCCATGTGAGGTTAATACCAACCTGTGAGTTATATTTGGTAGATTTGCTTGGCTGTAACGGGTTTTCCTCCAACCACTTCTTGACCTGTCGGACACTCGGAGGAGTGCTGGCGTACTCCCATCCATTACATGGGACGGCAAGCCTCCTGGCCTTGGAAGAACAGGAGATATGGGTTTCGCTCCCCTGCCATTCTTCGAGAGCATCCAGCCCTTCACCCCCCTTGAGATGATAGACGAGACCAGCATACTCTCTGGGGCCATCCGGGACATCAGCTTTCTTGGAATAGAATGGATCGCGATATTCCTGTCTCGGTAGCCCGAGTTGTTCCAAGGTACTCAGCAGCTCCAATGCAGAAGGTGGTCGAGGAGCATACACGAAGGTTCGACCCTTTGATGACCGAGATGAAGACTGCGATCTACCAGGTTGAGAATTGTACGACGCCCTAGGCAGGGACAACAGCACCACCGAGTGATTGAATTGTGTGTTTTCGATTGGCTCCTGTTCAAAGGTACTGTAAACATTGGGAAAAAACGTTACTTCGTTATAGAATAAGGCTTACGGTAAAAAATCCGGTTCTTCGTGGTTCGAACCTGGAGTGGTGGGAACTTGATCAGTAAGCGGCGTTCCTTCGCTTCGCGGTGAAAGAGGTGTCATTGTCACATTTCGATTTGACTATGCGGCACTGACCGATGCCAAGGAACGGAAGTGGAGGGTGTGCCGTTTGTAGGGGTATTCACAGACGGTTGTTGAGCGCCTGCAGTGCTACGGAGGGTGTCGATAGTCACGGTCAAATTGATATCAGCGTAGAACATTTACTTTGGTGTCGTGAAGACGTCGCAAACGGACGTTTGTTGGTTTGAACGTCTCCTAAACAAACTATTTAGAGTCAGGCCGTGTGAGGTGCAATTATTTCTGACTTGTGCGGAGCTTCTGAATCATGGATGTCCACAGAACGACTGCGTGATCGTTTCTGCCTGTCAAATTTGATGAACGAGCACTTCCGGGAGAAATAATCACGATACCTTGTCTGCATCAGTCGATTCCAAGCAATCGTGAAAGGGTTCTTGAGGACAGACGGTGTTTCCTCCACCCCAAGTAGATTGGGTGGGCTGTGATTCAGTTGAGATGATGATGCGAAGGACTTTGAGTTACTAAATACTCACTTCTCTCTTGGCTGAACATCTTCGTGGCTCTCGCCTGCATGGACATTGGGCACAACTTCTTCCAATGGATGATGTATGTGGCCCTCCTCATCGAGAATCTCATCTACCTTCTCGTCATCAGCCAATTTTGGCCAATCCCCTTCGACCAATTGATTGATATCCTGGCTCGACAACATTTCCTCGTCGACATCCGCAGCCATGTCCGTTGAAGCACCACTGCCAAACCATGGTTCACCCTGGCTGGCCTGTGCAAATGGATTTTCCGTATCCCCGGCTTCAGTCAACGGCGGGGCGATGTTCAAGTCCTCGGAACCAAACCGACTGGGTTTCCAAGTTCGCCATTCTTGCTCCCAGAGCGCCTCCACACTTTCGAACGGCGTCATGACCCATTTTTCCCAGCCTGTATCACTCTCTACCATCTTTTGACCGTCTTCCTTTTCGCACTGGATCTTAGAGCGTAATTCGTCCCACCATCGTGCCTCGGCCACCCAATCTCCACCCTCCCCCCTGGATGATTTGCTCAAGTCGATTGGTACCTTGGGCGTAGGAGATAAGCCCCTGGCGATTCGGCGATGGCGTTCATCTTCCCACAGTTCACGGACACTCAACACAAGAGGGTCAGATGACACCGCTGGCGCTGGTATGGACAGTTTGTGATGCAGGCTCCGCGCAGAAAGCTGGTGGCGGTTGAGTATTTGATGAGCAGCTACATCGACTTCCAGTGGCATTCGAGATTGTCGACAGTAGGGTGACATCCTGAGCGCGTTAGGTGCACCCAGGTCGGGATCATCTTCTTCAACACCACGTTTCCAGACTTGGCTGAGGTTGATCCAACCGCATCCGTATAAGCCGAAGTCGCTCATGAACTGAAGATGATAGCTCAGGTGACTCTCGTAAATACGAAATTTGGTATGCATGACTGTGCCTGTTCGCAATATGTTCACAGCTCGGTTGACAAGTGCGGGATCTGCGATGAGAATCTTGAGGAATGGCGTGTAGGAAAAATGAAATCCGTAAAAAGGGATTCCTTTCACGAGGATGATGGCGCGAATGCATTGGGAATTTGGGGAGTCTGGATTGCGTTTGAGTGAGAGTGCGATAGCGTGATTCAGGGATAGGAACAATTGAGCGATGTAATGTTTGACTAACAAAATGGTGAGAGAATAATTGAGGACGAACTAGAGTGCTTACCGTGGTCTGGGGTCACACTGCCAGGGTATTCAACATAGAAGTACGGATAGACCTGGTGGACATGGACGCATGCTTTCTCACCGGTAGAGGATGCGCCGTATATACGAATCACGGGTACGCGGGATAGCGAAGCATTATCGAGTGGACCTGGAGGCGCCAAGACGTGATCTATTTGATTGATGAGGACACTCAATGATGTGACAGGTTCCTCATCGACATGGTTGTTCATCGCAACTTCGTTGGACGTTGGAAGGTGGCAGTGCTAGGATTTTTGTTTACGGCCCTGGACCGAGCACGGCCCAATCCGGTGCGGCTCTTTCTTCCACGGATCAACGGAGGTAAGAGCTTTCTCATCCGAAAATTTCACTGTGCCTCATCGACCTGTTCAGACAGATCGTAAGTAACGTATGCCCTATCTCAATATGATGTAAACTGTGGCCCACTCCCAGTTCCAAGGCGCTCACCGATGACTCAGGCTCCGGACGACTCGGACGTATGTGATCAACCCAGACCGACGATTTCACTCGACCATTCTATTACATAGGACCTAGAATCGCACCGGTCAGGCGGACAAGGAGATACCTGTCTGGATTGGAATCAAGATGGACTGTGAAACACCTTTCGTCTTCCGACATACAGAAAGGATGGTGCCCGACCATTTCAGTCTGCCCTGAGACCTCAAGCCTCAGGCGCCTCAGACCTGTGCCTGTGCATAAATTTTACCCAGAAGTATTTCGCATGTCATGTGTGTGCACCGGCTGTTAGTGTCGTTTTACTTCCACTGCCGAGTGCGCCGGATTTGCTCCTTTTGTGCTAATCATTTGGAGTCTTCCCCTGAAGGTCGAGGTCCAGTATACGATACACTCGCTCATGAGCATAGCCCATGGGGAGCCGTTGCTTGCACCCCCTCCCAGCCAAAATGCACGCTGATGATGCAAAATTCTCTCAATGCATGGATATTCGTGTGGTCGCGACGCTATGCGTTATGAGCGAGTGTACTGTACTGACTCCATGTTCTCCCATGTTCTCACACATTGGCGTTCTAGATCGGCCACATTGCACACCCGTTTTCATATAACGTTGTCGTCCAAAGCAGTACGTCATCTCCGCCGTCTACCCTGCGACGCGCGATTACTTACGCAGGGGATATCCCGGTAGGGGCTGAGAGATTTGCGGACTATCCATGTGTTACTTGAAGCAAATGTATTATCAAACTTGATCACGATGACACCTGGACTCCTCATTTCCGTTCGACTGTATGTTGTCTATCATTGGAGCAAGGTACGAAGTTTTGTGATGTTCCTTGGCTCGCTTATTCTCTAACATCCATGCAAAGACTCAAGAGCCCGCTGATCACTTCCGATTAGTAACCTCACGTTCGGCACATTCCCTCCGGTATTGGACTGGCACGCAACGCTCAGCATTATTTGATAGCACTTCGGAGGAAAACCCGTTAGATCCGTCACCTGCGTGTGATATTGTATTGACGCCTCTCGCATTCATAACAGCCTAGACCCACCAATCAGAGGACTCCCATCTATGTACACGATCTTCACACCGGAACATCTTATGTGAGGGGACGGAAGCAAGCATTTTTTATATCCATGTACCAACAATTGAACATCTTGTCTGCAGTGCCGGCCAGGCCTGGTAGCATGGCCTCGAACAATGAACTCTCCCCCCAGATCCAACTATCGATTCTTTATCCCCGAAAAACGTCTCAGTGTCTTTTGGTACAGGCACAGATGACTTTTTTTTGTGTTCTGTGACCTCCGATTTCCCCCGAGATTGCCGATATAGCCCCCATCACTTCCTCAAACCGGTTATCGGCACAAGGCTCATTTTTATGTTGCCCGTAACTTCTACAGGTCTTTGACTGTATTGCACATTGTACTGAGGCCTTGGAGGGTGAGTAACAAATATTAGCGTATGTGATTAGCTCATCGGTGCAGTCTGGTCGGGGATGGTGGTTACAATCGATGCCAACCGGCCACCAGCCTGCCAGTGTTTTACAGATGACAGGGACGAGAAGGCAGACAATGTAGATTTGTGGGCCGCCTTGCGGTGGGAACTGTCATCGCGCCCATGCCACATCCGACTCGATGGTATCGATTGGTGCCATGAATCATGTGAAATTTCCGTGGATTATTCTGCTCTTTTCCTCGGATCTCATGTCCCTCCAGGGCAAGGGCGCATTCTCCGAGTCCATGTTTGCATCAGTGTACTCAAGATCGAGGTATAAAAACCTCCTGGCTCATCTTGAACTCCCCAAGCACTCCAGTACACGAGTTCTTACAACAGCTTTCATATCCCTGTTACAATGCGTTTCTTCGCCATCGCCTCTCTCTTCGCCGCCGCGGTCAGCGTGTTTGCTTCTCCAGTCGTCGAACGCCAGGCCCCCCAGTCGGTAGCTGTCGTTCTGGCTGGGCTGACCAGTACCGTCACACCTCTTACTCAGCAACTGCGTGAGTAGCATGCACGTTCTCATTTGTGTTGGCTTGCTGACGATCATGCAGTCTATGCCAACTCCGGAAACGCGACCCAGGCTATCCTGACCCCCATCATTGGTGATATCAGCTCAGCTCTGAATGGTGCGATTAGCGAATTGGGCTTGCTTGTTGGACAGTCCCTCGAAGCCATCATGGTTGATGTGGACGGTGTCACCATCCTTACGGCGTCTGAAATTGCCACCCTTCTCTATGTTGTTGTTGGCGTGCGTCTCCTGTTGTCTACCGTGAAGTAGTTCAAGAACTCACATGACAACCATGCAACAGCTCGTCTTTACGGCTTCGAACGCGGTCCTTCTTGTGGTCGACGCAGCCATCTACCCTATCATATTCGCTTTGTTGAGTGTACTCGGGCAAGTACTACCATATTTGCGGTATAAGAATATCTGACAAGCGTCCAATTTGATAGGGAAGTGGTCTTCAGCTTGATGTCTGTCCTGCTCAGCTTGGTTATTGGACTGCTCAGTCCCTTGTTGATCTTGATCTCGCCTATCGAGTCCATCATCACCGGCCTGGGTCTCACCACCCTTCTCAGCGAGCTGCTCGGCGGCTTGTTGTAAGTTGGCTAGGAAGTTCATACTCATGCTGGTGCACGTTCCGCTGAGTATGAGAAAGGAGTGGGAGAAATGGATTTTAAAATTTGGCTCTCCAATTTCCGCGTTGTTGTGATCTTTATTCAGCGCGTTTGCACCTGTCATCAAGTACATTTCCACAAGTGCCAGTTGGAGAGAACCCTCTCTTACTGAGTTCTAAAACCTTTTTGTACATAAAAAGATATTTTGTAGTTTCATTCGCGCCGGTGTCTAGAGGTTGAAATTTGAATCAATATGTTTGGCGAGCTATGATAGCCTATGGTATTGAGTGCCTCCTATGTGGCCCTTCGCATTCGCATGCACCCGCTCGCCCTTGTATCATTCTCTTTGTTTCGATGACCTACCTTTGCCAACGTCAAAACTTTGGTCTGGTGGGTTTGTAAGTTCGAAGGTCTACCGCGGGTAGCACCTGCTACCGTGAAATAGGCATCCTTCCGTCAGAATGTCACTCCGTGCAGGTCCACAAACGAGCAAATCACCACCGCACAATCCTACTGCCGATCTCGTCGTCCATTGGTTGGCTTTGTGGCGAATATCGGGCCGATCGCGGCACAAGGGACCCGGTATTGCCATCACGTGAATATGAGCCAATCAAAACCAACTGTGCGTACATGTCAAGTAGAAGAGACGAGGTTAACGTTGCTTGATCAGGTCGTCACTTGGGCCAAGCCAGACTTTAAAGTTGCATACCTTTGCAAAGGTTGCTCGACAGTGGGCTGTATCAAATTTCTTCAAGTTCGTGAAAGTGCTTGCCTGGATATGCCTGACCGCGCCATTATAACGCTACCATTCTAACACGCATAATGCTGAAAAAATGACGACACTTCTAGACCCTCCGGGGTACGAGATGTTGGACTTTGCAGACAGCCAGTTTGAATTCGCGGAACGGTGCTCCGGTAGTGCACGTGGCAGACTTGTGGCAGACCGCTGAGTTTGAACTTTGAAAATATACGCACATGCGATATTTCCTTCCGTGTGTCTACGCATGCGCAGGAGGTTGTTGCTCCACTGTAAGTGCAAGCACTACACTGTATTGTGAACCATATGATGCTAATCCACATGCCTCTACCTACTATTTGCATTTGCAGATATCTGACAACGACTCACCCGGCACCGTGTAAAGTGCTGCTTTCCTGACACAGAAATACCCTCAGTAACTTCACCCTATCCCAATGTCTGGACCACCGCGTGCATCAAAGTCATCGCCTCCGTCAACCATAACGTCGGATTCTCCTGCTTTGACACCGCCCGAAGAGGTGAAGCAGTGGGAATACAAGGACTGTATATCATGTAGAGTCGTCGGGACTGGCGCGCTTGGCTTGACCGGTTTATACGCACTACACATGGCTCGCCCACGAGCGCCAGGAAGCGTCTTTGGGAAGATGATGATGGCTGGTATTGGGGTCGGTGAGTCGACTTAACTTCTCATTACATCACATTGTCGTGTCGAACCGCTGGTGTGGGTCTGGTGGAGCCAGAAATGAATTAACGTCTATGCCTTTCTCTTAGGATTTCTGGCTGGTAGTGTGGTGAGATGGAATATGACCCCCACCGAAATGCTGGGGACGTTTGCCGACCAGTTCCGTGGTGCTCCAAGACAGCCTGGCTCGTAATTCAATCAGCGAGCTCACGCGTAGTTTGTTATATACTGTCCTTCCGGAATAATTTTGTTAACATAGTCAGCCTTGACCCAGAGCCCACAAACGAGAATAACAGCAGATATGATCTTGGGTGGAAGTAGAATGGTAGGTCCTTATACCCCCTTTGTCCTCGTGGCCCGCTATGTGCCATCGCGACTGAAAAAACGATCAGATGTTCCTCTCACAAAACTGAATACCTGTGAGTGTTTCCTTGGTTTGAGAATTCTTTCTGACATCTGGTCAGGGGTTATTTTTTCCGTTTGCGGCAGATCACGTAATCACCCAAAAGGATTCAATTGTCTCAAACAGAAGAGGGTAGACGATCGACACCCTTCCCAACCACTCTCTGGAACTTGATCCTCATTACCATGAAAGCATCCCCCGCTGGAACGAAGAATTTTGGTGGACTCGTATGCTGAGCCACTCGGAAAATTACCATAGTGGGTAATTCTGGAAAACATGTTCAGACGCAATCACCACTTTTCACCATTTTTGTACAATAGACGATAGCCGAGTGGCTCAATCCCCTGCTTGGGACTTTCAGCGTGATTGCTTTCTTTACAGGGTAATCTCGTGTGGCTATGAAAAGTTACTCCGACGCAATCACTCATTCCTTGGTCAAGATGTGGACCGTTGCCCAGAATTCTATAAAATGGCGGCTTTGTTCATCCCAAGCGCTTATCCCTTGCCATTGGACGTGTACTCTCTCTCGTTCTCCTTACATACACGTCTATGCCCAGTCCCTGATCCTCATCTATTCTCCTCGGCTACCACTCTCCTCTTCCGCTGGAATCCATATCTTACGCCATGGGTAGATCTGTTCCTGTATGTTCTCATACATAATCGCGCCGATGCTCCACTCATCTATCCGATTCAGACACCTATAGATTGCACTGTCTGCGGGATAACACTCAGTCGCAAATCTGACCTCAGACGACACATGGATCTTCACGATCCGATCAAGGAGACGTTGTACGTAGATCCCTAACATCCTCTTTTGATGACGCGAGGCTGATCGGGCTCTACAGAAAGCATCCTTGCCCCCACCCTGGATGTACTTATAAGGCACGTCAGCGTAATAATCTCAAGACCCACATGAACACACAGTGAGTGTGCCACAGATAATGTAATACCCTTTTGACTGACTCACGTAATAGCACTGGTGAACGTCCCCATAAATGCACAGAAGTTGGTTGTGACTTTTCCACTGGCGACCCAGGCTCCCTCACGAGGCACCGCAGAGGTGTTCACGGACAGGAACCCAAAGAAACCTCGAGAAGTTGTAGATCAGCTACCACCGATCGGAAGGAAACACGTCGACAGCGTAGGACTGCCCCGTACCCCTCGCCGTCCCCGACCTCGACGGACAGATCGACTGAGTCCGCTTCCCCATTCGACCCATCCCTGGAAGTATCGGGCACTCCCACTCCTGAGGCATCCTCTATCCTGGATCAGACCGCTTCTCTTCCTCCGCCGGCTGGCAGCCGTGTGGACGGTCGGGACATCAAGAATGCCTTTGCGGCATACAACACCGAGTTGATACCCAAATACCCGCAAGTCAACGATCCGATTGTCGCACCCGATGCTCAGACACAGGAATCTTTCCATCCTCGATCTGGATTGACTACCGAAGCCAAAATGCTTGTGGATGGGTATTCACAAATGCCCGCACTCGAGCAGATTCAGCAAGGGAGCCTCTCAACCTTTGACCAACTTCTACTCGCCGAGCCTCTCCCTGAGGGGGGATATCCTCTCGATGTGACCACAGACGCATTGTTTGAGAACTTTCTCTCGCAATTCGATCACATGCAAGGAACAGGAGCATCTACTTTATCCCACATCATTCCCCCGGTGCAATACCCCATCTACGATCTGCCTGCACCTCTTCCGGTACCCCTTCTTCCCTCATATGAGGAACAGTATAGCATGAACGATACCTATCTCCCTACACCAGCAACCCTCCCAACTTACGAAAACTCATACGCGGTCGAAAGCGCACCTTACGAACAGTACAGTTACCCCACCAAAGCAACGTCGTTCGATGCTCCATTTTCATACCCCTTTTCGTCCGCCGCATCTGATATGAGTGCTTACACTCAAGCACCCTACCAAACGTACAGTTATCATTCCACACCAGTGGAGATGAGTGACTTGCAGATGAAAGGGTCTAGTTTCCACTACTAGTCCTCGGTTGCTCTGGTGCTTCATTTTCCTCTTTCATTTTCATTGTCAATCTCTATTGCATTAAACATCTTCATCTTCATCGTCTTTTTAAATCCCTAACACGTTTGCATTGATACAATTACTACACGAACACCCACTGGCATTTTCATCGCATTTCCTTAACTAACATCTCATACGGTAGGTATGTACGTTATTAGATATGTATTCACGACGCTCCGAGTCGGATGTATTGTTTTCATAGTTCCAATCTTCGCCTTCGTGCACATCAAGTATATACTTTCAATGACTCTGCAGCATAATTTCGTTGGGCAAGGAGTCATGTCGAGTCAAGGTCACGTGTAAGGCCCGGGGTTCAGGAGGCCATGAGGTTGTCTCACACCAGAGTCACAGCTTGTCAAGTCCTGTGTATCCGCAGTCCTTTTTACTTTATATTCTCCTCTGACACGACCACATTCAAGTCCACATCCAAATTCAAGTAACAAAGCCCACTGACGCGAACATTGGGACACCCGAACACCCACAATCTTTCTACGTAGACTCGGAGGTCCCGGGGCACAAATCGACGTCCTCACAGCACATTCACTTTCTTAATGATCGTCCAAGATGATTCATTCCAGCTCGGAAACGACGTCCAACTCACCCACTGCGATCAGTCCGTTTTCAACCTATTCTCGCCTCAGCGAGGCCACCTCAGACGGTCAGTCCGAGTCCCTCTCAGTTGCTCTTTCGTCGCTGAATCTTTTCTGCATTCTTGTAATTCAATGACGCGTTCCCGCGTTCGTACTGATCGGTTTTCATCTCCGTGGGATGTCATCTCGAATTCATTACTGCCCACAGAAGCACCCGACCTCGGTGCCTTCAACACCGTCTTCCGAGAACTCCAACAATTCCAGATCGGTCCTCCACGTATCCTTCAAACGACTTTTCCAACGTTCGCGCTGCACACGGACCACGACGAAGCTGAAGCCGAACTAGAATCAGCATCTCCTCGCTCAGCACTCCTGTCGGCACTTCCCACTGATTCGGAGGCGAATGCAGGTTCGACCGTGTGGACGCAGGGCATAATTGCGTCATACTTTGATCCGTCGGTGGCAAGTGCACAGTCTAGGAGTGCGGTGGATGATCGGTCGCGTGCCACAGACAGTACGACGGACGAAGAAGGCGCCCGTGCACCCCATCTGAGCGTGAGCGGCGACGGTGACGGCGAGGACATGTCTGGAGAGGATGGATCCGATTTAGAGACGGAGGGCGAGGTGGATCCGCTCGCATTGACCGTCGTGGGGTCGGTCGCATCTGACGCGGGGGGCTTGGATCCGGAACATCCCACGCTGGGAACGATCGACAGCGTCATCGAGTTTTTGACATCGGAACGAGATAGGGTTCGGGCGGGTCGGTTGGCTGAGAGGCGGATAGTGCAACATTACAGCTCGACGTCGGACGGGGGAGCAAGGCAGTATCAAGAGGCAGAGGCGAGGCGGGCGAAAAAGCGGCGGCGGAAGAAACCGATCAAGACGATTCAGATATTGAAGCGCGAGGTGGTCGACGCGGCAGAGCCGGTGTCGGAGCCGATGGTGAACGTGGATGATGCGAGCGGCGATGCAGATCAAAATGACTTGGACGTGGATGCGGCAGAGGCCGGAGGCGATTCGTCTTCCTCGCTCGATCATGCACATGCCTTCAAGTCGACGCCGTCGACGCCACCTCGGGGCAATCGTGTTCCTCGCAAACGCGAAGTGTTGAAACACAGCAAGTCGACGCCAACGCTCAAGGTCAAGACGATACCTCCTGATCCACAGATCTTGAAGCTTCGGTGTCTTGCACATAAATTGCGACTCAGGTTCCCGGAGGACTATGGGCGCCTCACAGCATTGCTCACTCAGGACTTTAGTGGAGGGGAATCTGACTTCTCCGATCCTAGAGGACCAGCGCCGCGCGCTAAAGACACATTGATACATATTTTCATCGATCAGTTGAGTCATCATTCTCTCCGTTGTGTATGCCCACCCAGGACAATGCTGACCTTGGTTATTCGTTCAGCTCGAACATTCTCATCGGACTTCTCACACATTACAAGAGACACCGTTCATTATCCCGTCGGCCCAAACGTCTCTCCCATGCTGCGCTCGCACTCCTTCTTGAACGAGGTCGACCGATCACCAGACGATGTCTGGTGACGTCTTCTCCACTATACCAGCCGATGGATTCAGCCATTCAGCTAGGTTACGACGTCCGGATATACGCACGCGTACCTGATGACGGGAATGCGCCGGACAGGCGATATTTGCACCCATCCGACTCTACAGCATTTCGTAGCGCCAACTGGCGGAAATCCGACGCAAATACAGCGTCTACATCACTACCGTCCTTTTCGAAAACTCACGTCCGCGGCCACTCCGCTGAAAACGTCTCCACGGACTCGGATCGTGCGACGGGGCATGGAAACGGCACATCCAGTAAAAGTGGGAGTGCTGCACACGCGGTGGCCGGACCCTCGAGGACGACGACCACGACGCGGATACGCTATAGAGAACAAGGAGTAGACGAACTTCTCCAGCTCAAACTCCATCAGGCAATTGCAGCCACCGATTCACCTCCTCCCAACGCGACGATTGTCCTGGCCACAGGAGATGGCAATGTCGGGCAATTCAACGAGGAAGGGTTTCTGGGTCCCGTCCGACTGGCGTTGCAGCGTGGGTGGAAGATCGAATTGTACGCCTGGGAAGAGGGTCTGAGTCGGGCGTGGAGAAGGGAATTTTCAGATGGTCCGTGGAAGGAGCGTTTTAAGATTGTCAAGATGGAAGATTTCGCGGATGATTTGCTGGAGGTGGAGGCGGATGGGAGGTAGGTGTGCTGTGCCTCTGTGCCTTTTGTTTTTGTTTTTTCTTCTTCCTTTCTTTTGGGGTCAAATGCTGCTTTCGCCTTTTCCTTCTTTTGTTTTTTTCCTCATATGTTTGGCATGCGTATTATATGAAACAGGAGTAATTTCGAATCCTGATCGCGTCGTACAGTTGACTCCAACGTCGTTGTCTTTGCTTTGTGTTACCTTGCATTCACGTCACATATTGTATCTATTACACGTCCTTGTCTTTTCATCGTTGCATGCTCCATGATGGACACTGCATCTAGTAATAGTTGGACTTGCAAGTATGTAACTGCTAGTAGCAATAATGTAATGGTTGTATAATGGTCGATAGTCACGGTGGTGTCGCGGTGTTTACGTTACTTGGTCTTTTGACTTGTTTACACTGCCAACAAATATACGTCCTTCTAGTAACTCAATTGTGCGGATTCAATGGTAGCATTATTGGAGCATTCATATTCTCAATTGGTTATACTCAACACACGGGTACCCCCAATCGTCTGTGGCGCAAAGGTACTTATCAGCGTGACAGTCGCCGGGCCACTCAAGGAGCGCAATCTGATTTGCTTTTAGGATCATTACAGGAACACCAAGGAACCGCCGCAATCCTTTTTCCATTCCAAGTTCGCCGAGCGTCGCACACCGTTGCTGTTAGACTATTTGCTGAGGAGACGTCGGCCTATCGCGATGGTTGGGGGTTACTGTCATCGTTCAACAAATCGAGACTCACTGTCGACTTTTCAGCGCAACCATATCCACGACGGCTGTGGACAAGGAACACATGGACGCAAAGGCAGCACCATTGTTTTCAGAATCTTCCTGCCTTGTCGGAGAATGCAATTTACGTAGTCCCATCAATGCGAGTCTGAGCAGACTCCACTTTGGGAACGGGGAACACGGGAACTGGGCAAGCCGTTACGACGATCCAGCAAGATGAGCAATGGGGCTACTCTACGCGAAACGGGCCCGTGCGTCGCGCTATGACAGCTGCTTGTCTTGTTGTCAACCGGGCGGGCCCCGTTACAAATGAGGCACATCCGGCGAGTCGGCGACATTATTCTATGACTTGACCTGGCAACATCATAACTGAATGTCTCCCGGGACGGAATTTGTATGTTTACCCGATCCCAACCCTTGCGGTGATGCTAGCTCATTCGTGCCTCTCCTCATCACGTGTAATGATTGGAATCACTTTACAGCCATTTTCATAAATATGAAACGGTTGTAACAGCCGACGGTCGGACGAGCGTAAAAGATTCACCGAGGAGCCGGGGGGATCCTGCCAGGATCGCGCTTGTCTCCCCCTCTGAATCTTCCTTCTTTGTTGCATCTTCCGATCCCCTCGTTGTATCTTTTCCCCCGTCATCTGCTCTCAAATCTGGTCACCTGCGACGTGCTCGGATGGCGGCCACGACGACGGTCCCCGCGGTGCTTCTCGCAGCCACGGTCTCCTACATTCTCTATCGTCTCTTCACTAAGCCGACGGCACCTGCACCCTTCCCTCCAGGCCCGAAGCCACTCCCCGTTCTGGGAAATGTTACCGATCTAAGTGCAAAAGAGCTCTGGCTCTTGGCCGATCGATGGGCGAAGCAATACGGTGTGTAGTCTCATCCCGGTCATTCAGCATAACACCGCTGCTGACTTCTGGGTGGGATAGGTCCTATCACCTACCTCCATGTTTTTGGTCAGGGACTCGTTTTTCTAAATACCCCAGAAGCGGCGTTCGATCTGTTGGACAAACGCGGGGCGATATGCTCTGACAGGCCTCGATTTGTCATGGCTGGCGAGCTGTACGTCTTCTTTATCTTCCCTCCCGTCTGTGATCTCATCCTGCCGATCAGCTGTGGGTGTAATAACATGATGGCGTTTACGCCACACGGCGATCAGTCGCGTCGTCAGCGGAGGCTGATGCAAGCTGCGTTCGGACCGTCGAGTATCAAACGCTACCAGCCGCTGTTAGAGCTTGAAACGAAGCCATTCCTCAAAGGACTTCTGGAAGATCCATCTAATTTTCAGGACCACCTCCGGCGGTGCGCTTTTTTCTCTCTTTCTTTTCTTTTTCTTTTCTTTTTCGTTGTTCCGGGTCCGTCTGACTATAGTCACGTGGTTAGGTACGCTGGTGGGATGACGTTATTGGTCGTGTACGGATACCACGTCAAATCAACCGATGACGTGTTTCTCGAGCTCGCTGATGAATGTGTCGCGTTACTTTCCAATCACATCGCCTCCTCTGGTAGCATATGGCCTGTTGACATTATTCCTTCGTGTGCGCTGTCGTCTGCTTGTTCAGATTCAATATTTACATCGTTGACATGTGTATGTCCAGTGAAGCATTTACCGGACTGGTTTCCTGGTGCAGGCTTCAAGCGGAAGGCAGCCATCTGGAGGAAAAAGATGGAGGAGTTCGTCGAAAAGCCGTACGAGTTTGTTTTGGGTGAAAGGGTATGCTCGATATTTCCACCGTAGTCCATTTACGCATCGTTTTGGATAGCGCAAGGGTACCGCAAGAGCGTCGTTTGTCTCCACCGTGCTGGACACTAGGGAGGACAAGAAACTCGATCCTCAATTAGACTTCGATCTAAGGTGGACGGCCAACTCGATGTATAGTGGTAGGTCAGCTATTTATCCTCAGTGATCTTTGTCCTGTCTCACCAACTGAAAGCTAGCATCGACACCGTAAGTACACCCGTGCAACTCGTGGAAACTTGACATCCCATTACACTCTTTTTGGCAGACCGTCACGGTGATCTCGCACTTCATCCTAGCCATGGTGCAGCACCCTGATGTACTCAGACAAGCGCAGGCGGAGATTGATGCGGTAGTTGGTCAGAATCGGTTACCCGTATTTGAGGACCGAGCATTATTACCGTATTGCAATGCGGTCTTTACGGAGTCGCTGAGGTGGAGTTCGCCCGTACCTCTAGGTAGTTCATGCAACTCAGCCCTAAAAACTCGGTGCTCACACTTGAAATAGGTCTTCCGCACAGGTTGATGGAAGACGACGTTTACGATGGCGTTTTTCTACCCAAAGGGTCTTTCGTGCGTCAATTTGCTCTCTGTATGCGTATATGATGTTGACCCAATCCCGTGCCAGGTGTTTGGGAATATCTGGTGCGTCGTAATTGTGTGTTGCGTGGTAGCTGGAACATATAAGTTGATCTGGATGTGTCTTTAGGACTATTCTTCGGGACGAAACACTCTTTCCGGATCCCCACACGTTCAATCCTGATCGCTACCTCAAGCCAGCTGTAGACGAGGCGACGGAACGACGACGTGATCCACGGACGTACGTCTTTGGTTTCGGAAGACGGTAAGCGCGTCCGGCGTGCTCGATCATGCACCGAGAGCTCAAGGGATGAACATACACAGCCGATGCCCGGGGGCGCACCTCGTCGAATCTTCTGCATGGTTACTCATTGTGTCGATGATGGCCACGCTGGACATTAGCAAGGCTACGGACGAGCACGGGATGCTAGTCGAGCCTGAAGTCACGTTTGACAATTCGGTCTTTCGGTGCGTGGTGTGTGTGCATGGGCACGACTTTGGGGGGCAGGGCTCACGCTGGATCATACTAGGATACCGAGTCCGTTCAAGCTGGAGATCAGACCACGGTCGGAGGCTGCGTTGCGGTCTTTGGCGCAGGAGAGTGAGTAGTGGTGTGTGGAGAAGGTGTGACAGTTGAGCGTGCCGTTGGCATCTCGGGTAATGATCTATTTTGGATCTGCGTGGATGGACATTTTCCTACGTGGTCGATTGTGGGTGCGGACTATCGCTTCCGTTTCCTTGTAGCACGCTAGTTTGGTTTCTTATGGACTCGTTGGAGAGACCCCCTGTTAAACAAGTCCTCCCATACATGTATGCTGGCTATGATGATGGCACACCAACCAACGAGGATCGTCGTTGCTGGGCAGTGCGGATGAGAGACTCTGCTGGGAAGGCCTTCTAGCTTGGTCAAAGCATCGTGGTAGGTGCCGCAGACCTCAAAAGCAAGTCCTATTATTCAACGCGAGGTGCCAGAGTACATACGTGTGACGGACTATCTCAAAAAACCAGCAGATGTGCATGTGTAACGAGGACTGAAACTGCCGGTGTCGTCCTGGGGATATGGAAGCTTGAAACTCGGCCGCATGTACCCTCGTCTCGCAAATCTCTGACGAATACATTCATGTCGACTGTCCATGGTTCTATGAGAAGGCAGAAAAAAGTAGCATTTCTCGGAAGGAAGGACTAGTACAGGCACACAAGAACCTAGGTT
>JBBPPA010000262.1:0-27231 GCA_038091735.1 Leccinum pellstonianum | reverse complement strand
AAAATACTGCTGCTAGGTGCGCATACCAGTCCGCTCGTCTTTCCTGCGCTCTACAACTGACCCCACTTCTTCGCTAGGTCAGAGCGAATCTGGTATGTCCGCTTGATGCGTCTGCTTATCCCCATTGAACACCATCTCCCTCCCCATAGGAAAATCTACTACTCTCAAAAGTATGTACTTGTCTATACATAATAAGGCATCCGACTAATCGCTATGCATATCTAGATTTCCAGCTTATGCATTCTCCCAAGGTTTGCCTACATATCGGCAAATCTCGTGGCGTCATTAATGTTTTACATATAACTAGGCTTTCCGTGCAGAGAAAGCTTCATGGCGTGCTGTTATCCAGCTCAACGTCGTCCAGTCTGTTCATGCCATCCTCGACCTCATATCGAAAGCCCACACTGCCTCCAATCTCCCATCGTCAGCCGCGTCTATCTCCAGCGGACGTGTATCTATATCATCAATTGAAGCCTCCTTACCCGTCAGCTCACCATCGAAAGAATATCCCCCTCTGACCCCCGAGCATCTTAAGCTCAAGATGCGACTAGCTCCGCTTATTCAAGTGGAAGCTGCCTTGGTCCGTAAACTGCTACCCCCAGATCAACTCGAGGGTTTAGCCCGTTCCAATTTGACCGCTCCTTCGTCCCAACATGAAATTAGCGTCAATTCGAGCACGGGATGGAAGAGCGCCTTTAACCGCATTATGGGAAACTCCGGTGGTCACAGCAGCTGTGATAGTATGGACTTGATCAATTGGTCAGACCCAGAAGATCCGGGAGTGATCTTGCATGCCTGTTCGGAAGATATGATAAAACTCTGGGCAGATCCCACCATCAAAAAATTGATGGAGATCGAAAAGATGCGACCGGAAGAGATGGCTGGATTGTGAGTCGTCATTAGTTTCTCCTGCCTTTGTTGATGATTTATTTCGTCTGCAGTTTTTTAGACGAACTGTCGCGAGTAACGTCGCCTAAATATGTACCGACGGATGGTATCCACACATACACATACACTTTTGTACCTTTCTCACAAATTTCAATAGATGATATTCTTCGTGCACGATTGAAGACACTTGGTGTCTCCGAACACCGTTTTCAAGTCAAGACCGGTGCGTAGATCCACCCCGCATCGGAATGCAGATGTTTACAGGATTCCAGGACAACTTGGCGCTTCTATGAATGGTGATTGGCGGGTGTTTGATGTTGGAGGTCAAAGATCTCTTGTAAGTACTGCTTCAGATACCATCTTTCTCTTCCGTCGCTCAATGACCCCGTAGAGAGGTATGTTGCTTTCTTTGCCTTTTATGAGAGAGGTGTCATCGTTCATCAGCGGCATGGGCACCCTTTTTCGACGATATGAACGCCATCATATTCTTGGCCCCTATAAGTTGCTTTGACCAAGTCCTGCAAGAGGATTCCAGCATCAATCGGCTGGTTGGTCCACCTTCTGTGCTTGTATTCAATCCCTTGAGCTGAACCTGTACAGGCCGATTCCTTCCTCCTTTGGAAGAGCATTGTTTCAAACCCACTCTTGAAGAAAACAGACTTGGTGCTCTTTCTCAACAAATGTGACATACTGCGTGCCAAACTTGAATCGGGTATTCGGTTGGGTGACTTCATCACCAGCTACGGCAACCGACCAAACGACTTCGAAAGTGCGAGTACATGTCAGTCTGGTTTTGATTCTCATATTGGCAACGGTGATGTATGTCCTGACATCCGCAGACCTGAAGAAAAAGTTTGCTGGGTTGATGAAAGAGCACGCGGGCGAAAGGCCGTTCTATTGTCATTTTACCTCGGTCACGGTTCGTCAACGCTTGTATGGCTGCGGGTGCAAAACACTTTACTTGATTCGGCTTCTTACAGGATACGCAATCTACTGCGTTAATATTACAGAATGGTGAGCACTGGTTATCGTTCCTTCCTTGGGCGTGCAACCAAGTTGACATTCACTCAGTACAAGACACCATTTTACGAGATAACCTTAAGAGAAGCGCCTTGGTCGGATAACCCAAATACAGTGCTGCCAATCACCGCATTTGCTTCCGACTTGATCTGCTGGTACGCATCCACGTCCATGCATCTGGATGCCGGCTGTACGGTATACACACTGTGCCTCACAATGGCATTTTGGCGATGACCCATACCCTCCCTCCTTTTGTTCCCACCTTACACTACACAAGACTGCTCGGACAATTGACGATACCTCGCCGTTCAACGGCCTTGTCTGTCGTCGACGAGCGTTCTTCCTTGAAATCGAATTACATAGTTAGGTCATGCATTTAGGTTAGGTCCCGATTTCCATGTACTGTAACCAACCGCATTCTCAAATCGTTAATCTCGAGTTTCAGCATACGTGTGTACCCAGCCTTATCGGCCAACGGTGAATTGTTTCACCTGGAGAATCACATACTTGCATGCAACCGCAGGAGGGTACATATGGGAGCGCGGAGCCAGCGCGACTTGTTGCTGGCAACCATCGCGCGTCACCGGTCACCCTTGGCCGGACGTCATGTTCCTCGGCTGGAGCGAGATGGATTCAGAGCGGCCGGAGTCCGGCCATCTCAAATGAAGACCACTGCGACGTCGGTGAGCGGTGAAGACAGATTGGGTCTTTGATTTGTGATGTATCATGTCACTGATCTGTCGGTGCGAGCGTCGAGTCGGATACAACGGCAGCAATATATTAAATTTTAGTCGGTCCGTCGAGTGTTTCGTCAAGCGAAACACTCGGCATCACTATATGACTGAAGATCAAACAGGCTTGAAACGTGAGCGTGTGATCTGCGACGGAGAAGTCCAAGCCACTTTAAAAAAAATCCTACACTGCACTTGTCAAAATATATCAATGGTTACATGCAAAACTCAGGGGTGAAATGATGATGATGCGGCATGTGTGTTTTTGGGCGGTCCTCTAATCGCCGAAACCAAAATCATGTCAATTACATATCGCTGGCGCATTAGCGTTCCTCATGGTCGGTCCTCGGACCATGGTTCTGGAGAAAGCGTACAAGCCGGCTTGAATCGACCATGATCACTGATCGGACATGTCGGACATCATGTCCCAAACGCTGCTATGAGCGTCGCTCCACGAGTCAGAGCTGGAACATGATGATACGCTGCTCCTTCGCGACATCCAACCCGAACTCGCGGGCACGGCGTTGGATTGTTGTGGTGTCGTTGTGAACTGACTGTCAGGTGGGTTCGAGGAAGCAGGGTCGCCGCCTCCCTCAGGCAGTCGCCATCTGTCTTCGTTCTCGGAGTCAGACCAGGAACTGTGGGGGGAAGACGGCACGGGAGAAGGTGAGGGTGAGAATGGCGGACCCGAACTGGGGGATGGGATCGTTATTGGCGATTGCAGGTTTCCTTCGGACAACCTGGTCGAGGGGATGGATGGCAACGCGAGGGTAGGGCCACGCGCCGGTGAGAGATCCAGGAAGGAGCAACGGTGTCGCCTCGATGCGAAGCTCGACTCGAGGACGTGTTCCCATCCTAGATCGGCCTCGCGTGCACTGATGTTTTCTGCCATGTGCGTATCTTCCTCCCAGGTCACGAAGACGTTGAGCCTCGGCGACGGCGGCGACGAGCCGCTGAGCGATGGCTCGCCAACCGAGGAGGCGGCGTCGTCGGTGAGATAGTAAGCGTGGTCCTGCCTTGCCACGCACTTCCCGCTCTCCCTCAACGTCTCCGTACTGGACGACATCCTTATCCTCCCATGTTTCTCCTCCCATCGAAGCAATTCTTCTCGCTCCCTCGAATGCCTCGCAAACATCTCGTCCCAAAACGAGACGACAGGCCCTTCCGGAAAGCCATTGCGTTCTGCCAGCGACGATCGCAGCATCCACTCCGTATCCAACATGGCCAGGTACGTCACGTCCTTCCATACGCCTGCCACGCCCTCTCCCTCCGGCTGATAGACCGACCGCCGCTTCGTCCCCTCGTGAGAGAAGCCTGATCCTATGAACAGTCGCAGTGCCTTATCTTTGAGGGGCGTGTCGAGCACCGCCGCTTGCACGCGATGGAACTTGAGCTCTTCGAACGCCCATCGAAGCACAAGCTGTACAGCTTCGCGAGCATAGCCACGGCCTTGCACGCCACGTTTTATGATGACGCCGACATTGACTTCGCCCGCTGGGAGGTTGGCAGGGCCGGCGTGCAGGTAGATGAAACCAGCCTTCCGATCCTCGGGAGAAAGCGGTAGGGTGGATAGGGTGGATTGGGGATCTAAGCCAGAGTCACGCGGTGTGTGCGTAGCTGATACGATGGTCCCGGCCCTTGACAAAGATGGGGTGGTGGTTAGGGTGTCGTCGGTCACAGGGTCTTCCTTCTCGATGAAGATCTGAGCGCAGAGGAGACATTCGTCTGCAAAAGAGGCGAGGTCTGGGAAAGATGCTTGGCCTGGCTCCACGGCGGTTCTCCTAAACAAGTGCCACAGCTCCTGTTCGTCAATGCCGTTGTGATCAAAGTCTACTCGCAGGGAAATCTTGTCAGACTGCAAGTTCATGTTCAATTATGGTTCGCTCGGTCTGTGTCGATCTCGTCAAGGATGGAGCGGAAGGGATGGGATGGTTGAGCGTTAGTATTGCGGTTATAAAGAGCTTGTGATCGTATATGTATGGTGACTAGTACTTGCTGTGTTCCTAAGCGCTTCGAGACGTATTATCTTAAAGACACCATGGTTGCTTTTCACTGGCTACAACAAATTTCATTGCAAGCGGGGTGGTCCGGACTTTGCGATACGCATGTCTGGCGCGGTTTCTACTTGTTGCCCTCGAGTTCGACAGCTGCACTAGGCTGACTTCTCCTGGGAGTCCGGGCAACGGTTCTGCGCAGAATGCATACTCAATTACGTCTCGAGGACACCGTCTTCCAGGTTGGAGCAGGGGATTAATGATGTGCACGGTTCAAGGTGGGAAAGTGTACACATGTAACATGCCTCGTTCAATATTACGCAACCGAATTTACATTTACATGTCATTTGCATGGACCACGAGGAGTCCGAGTCACAGCAACTTTATTTTGATCACCGTCGGGTACCTGCCAGCCGCAGTTCAGTGCCCTGCGTAGTTCCGTCACTACGTAAAATATGTGCGACGCAACTCCAGGACACATCGACCCTAAATGACAAAGTTTGATTCAATACAGTACTACGAGCCAAGTCCACATAATAAGTTCGGCTCGGAGCCATTTTCTCCTCAAAGGGGCTATACGTTTCCTACACGCCGCCAGAGCCAATCGCATCCGCGGAAGTTGAAACGTGCATTCTTCCACCTCTCATCGCAAGATCTCCAACTGAACGCATGTCGTTGTATGTAAAGAATCGACGGCGATTAACTTTGTGATCATCACGGGTACCTGCTCATACACAGGATGGCGAAACACGAGGCGTGGCATGGAGTCGTGTGCGTAATACGGCTCACAACGGAAGATCTCCCCTATTTGAGTGTGGCAGTTTCGGTATCCCCATTGGTTGGACACAGGCTCTTTGGAAATTGATGCAAAGCGTTCGATTGACGTCTCCTAGTCTCGATCATCTTCACGTTTTTTTTCGAAGAGCGTGTCCTTTGTTTTCCGACCGGATATGAACGTTGGTGCTGTGAGTACGCTGGTTCGAGCGATGCATCATGGAAGACATTAGCTGGCGATTGACCCAGGTGGGTCTGCGCATGACGAATTGAACATGATATCGCAATTCGGCTAGCTGGGATGTCAATGCTATGTATACATGGTCATCGATCAAACCATAGGAAGTAGTACCAGCACGCTCGACAATATATAAGTAAGTTATAGGTGCTACAATTTGGAAATAAACGTATAAGTAAAGATGAAGTTGAGATGAAGCGTACATGTTCAAGAAATATGAGAGCGGATTTATGGATCATACGGGTCAGAGGGAGGAAGAGCGACATTGAAAGTCGACGTAACAAACGCGTACATGTGGCGAGAACTGGAGTAGCTGTTCTGCCTCGTGCTCCACTTGGTAACCGAGTTCATTACTAAACATGGTACCATGGAACTCCAAATATTTCAAAGAACAAGAGGAACGGGAGAGCATCGAGCGTACCGACTGCATGTGATGTGCTTCCCAGGTCCCAGTGATGATCATGGTCTGCAAGGATGGAAGCGTCAATATTGTTGTGACGCAGGACAGGGCCATCACATGCGGCACTACAAATTCTTCCAACGTCCGGTGAGTGACGGGTTGAGTACCCGTTTCATCACTCCAGCATTTCCGCAGCCGGAAGGACAAGAGTCTAGGGAAGTAGGCCAGGATGGCCAGCACATCCCGGGCAGTGTCGCAGAACATAAGTGAGAGATGCTGTAGTCCTTGGGTTGCCCCCCCTGGCAGAAGCCACTTGCCGTCGAAAGTTGACACAGTAAGGGACAGAAGGGTGGGGAAAGAATGCAGAAAATCAGCAGAACGAAGGTAAACCAACCGTCGACAAAAGAACGTTTTCAGTATTGGCATGTGGACTTTGCGTTCGATGAGGTATTTTGCTATGGGGGGTGAGGTGACCAGCGTGGACCAACGATGAGCATGTGATATAAAGACAGGCAGGATGTGGTCCCACAGCGAACCTGGACCTGGAGGTGTTGTGGAGGTCATTTCACGTTCCGAGACGTGAAGAAAGATATTCAAAGGTTGGATCTGGGCATTGCGGAGCCACCGTTCTAGCATAGCCCGCAGAAGTTCATCCTTTCGAAGACTATAGTGGGGGATGGATAATCGTAAGGAACACCAGAGTTCGGATGAGGATGTGGAAACGTCTCTCCAAAGCGTACAAACTTGCGTTAGCAAAAGTGGCGGTTGCGCAGGATCTGGCACGAGAAATGATGTAATGTCTGGGTCACCCTGGAAACCCTGCAGCGGTGCGGATGGGAGGGAATGGACGAAAATGTCTCGTAGAGTTTCCGTTGGAAGGCGTGCGATCGGCGAGACCCGAGACTCTGCCAGCTTGCATGTAGTATGTTCGTCCATAGTAGGGATCACTTATCGGACTTTGAATTGGACTACTTTGACTTGTTTTCCCACCTCATATGAGTGCGTTCCTTGTCAGACCTGCTCGTCGCGGTCTTTCCTACGCGTCGACGTCCTCGGGTATAGACCAGAAAGCATTTTCAAAGACTTTGCTTCTCCCAAAGACGCGTTTCCCCCTCTGGGCTGATCCAGCAAAGTCGGAGAAACTGTTCAGAAAGAAAACATGCGACGAGCTCTATGAATGGCAGGTTGGTCTCGGGCATACCACTCTTCCGGTTCGTCTTGTTCAAAAGCGTTTGTGCTAGTCGCAGAACGCCAAAGGTCCATGGTTCGTGACGCATGATGGACCACCATATGCAAACGGACACCTCCACATAGGTGCTACCTACTTATGGTCCAGTACCCCGTCGTTGACACTAGTTTGTCAGGCCACGCCCTGAACAAGATCCTGAAAGACATCATCAATCGTTTCCATGTCTCTATTGGCGATCGCGTTCAGTCAGTGGAAAACGCGTGCCTTGTGTCGGGGAACTAACATGAGAATAGCTACATCCCTGGGTGGGACTGTCATGGGCTACCTATAGAAAACAAAGCTCTTCAGGATTTGAAGGTAAGCACTGTTCTAAGCGTATCAATCTCGACTTCCCTTGTTTTCATCAGGAAGACCCGCATACACTTCCAGCATCTACCATCCGTGCGGCAGCGAGGAAGACTGCTGAACGAGAGATGAGGATTCAACGAGAGGAGTTCGAAAGATTTGGTATCATGGCAGATTGGAGCAATGACAAGTCAACCTATCGTACACTTGGTAATGACCTCCTTGGCGTCATTGATCGGAGGTCACTCATTCTTTCCAGATCACCAGTACGAGATGCGGCAACTTCGTATTTTCCAACAAATGGTATCCAAAGGTTCGTTCCTTTTGCCGCACAACAACCTCGCGACTTGCTGACCCACGACGCTTGCACTCCAGGTCTCATCTACAGAGACTATCGACCTGTTTACTTCTCGCCCTCCTCGCGGTCCGCGTTAGCGGAAGCTGAGCTCATATACAAGGACGACCATGTCTCACACTCTGTATATGTAGCGTTCACACTTGATTCTACCCATTCCAATACCCCTACAGGCACTGAGTGGGACAAGATAGCCCAAAAAATCAAAATCGGGAAGGAAACCATCCGACTGCTGGTTTGGACAACTACACCCTGGACGCTTAGTGCTAATATGGTATGTTATCGTGCCTTGTAATGATTCTGGCTTAATGAAAATTCAAGGGTATCGCAGTGCACCCGGATCTCACTTATACCCTTGTACGGAGTCGACGACAATCCGGGCTTCTTGTCGTTGCGAAGAATCGAATCTCGACACTCGAGCATATACTTGGCCCACATGAAGATATTGAAGTGATGGCTGAATTGCCAGGGTCGGGACTTGTCGGTCTGGGCTACAGAGGCATCTTCGCTACTGACATGCGCTGTGAAGTTTCATCCAATTCTCCGAATCCAAGTATCATTCCGGCGACACACGTTACTTCAGATTCTGGAACTGGGTTGGTGCATTGTGCGCCCGCACATGGTGCAGAAGACTACCATGCTTTCCGTTCGCAGGGCCTTCTTAACTCAGGAATGTTGTGTCATGTGGACGGCGATGGTAAAATTTCGCAGCGTGTACTGGGTGTCATCCCTCCGGCGATAGGAGGGGAAGCACTTGTTGGCTTAGAAGTGCTGAAAGAAGGCTCCAAAGCCGTAGTTAATATCTTGGCAGGTTGCGGGGCGCTTTTGACAGTTGAGAGGATCAAGCACAGATACCCCTATGACTGGAAAACGAACGAGCCCGTCATCGTAACGTGAAATTCCCATGCGGCTTATCTCACAGAATTCGAGTGCTGACCACTTTTGTTATTCACAGGGCGACGTCGCAGTGGTTTGCCGATTTGGAGGATATCAAGAACGATGCAATGACTGCGCTCGAGGACGTGACATTCTTCCCGCCTGCTTGTACGTGGTCATCGTAAATCCCCACAAATGGCTGCTAACATCGTTCTTTAGCGCGCAATCGTCTTGCAACTTTTATCCAGTCTCGCTCGGAATGGTGCATCTCACGCCAGCGTGTCTGGGGCGTTCCGATACCATCACTGCACCACGTTCCCAGTGGCACCGCCGTCCTCACTCCTTCTTCCCTATCTCACATCCTACATGTGCTAGATAAAAAGGGTATTAGCTATTGGTGGGACGGACCTGTCAACGAGTTCGTCGCTCCGGAACTCGTAGCCGAATACGGTGAGGCTGGATGGAGGAAGGGCACAGACACGATGGACGTATGGTTCGACAGCGGAACGAGCTGGTCTATGCTTGGCAATATAGAAGGAAGGAAACATCGCGCGGATATCTGTATTGAGGGATCAGATCAACATCGGGGATGGTTTCAGAGTCAATTGCTGACTGCGGTCGGTGCTACGGATGGTAACACGACGCCGGCGAGTCCGTACGGTACGCTAATCACGCATGGCATGGTGCTTGATGAGAGTGGAAAGAAAATGAGCAAGTCACTTGGGAATGTCCTCAGTCCGTTAACAGTCATCCACGGTGGTGTTGTAGGTTTTCCGTTTTTAGGCCACTGTCAGATGAGACTGACGGTGCTTAGGATAAAAAGAAGGAACCAGCTTATGGGGCAGACGTCCTTCGGCTCTGGGCAGCAACCGTTGAATACTGGCGTGATATGTCTATTGGCCCTACGGTGCTCGCACAGACAGCGGAATCTATGCGGAAAATAAGAAATTCAGCCAGATTCATGCTTGGGAATATCAGTTCCACGGTCTCGCGAGACAGCACAACTCCCTGCAACATAGAAAAGAAAGACCTGGGTCTGGTTCGTGCTTCTTTGTACACTGATTCAAGGCAGCTTACCCCGAAGCAGGCGGAGCGGTACGTCATGAATGAACTGTATAGACTCGAAAAGACAGCTCTCGAGGGCTATGCAACGTATAACTTTCCTCGAGGTATGTCTTGCGTAGTTGGCTACGTAAAGTACTGACACAGCGTTCAAGTTATGGTCGCTTTAACGAATTTTGCAAACATTACGCTTTCGTCTTTATATTTTGATATCACAAAGGACGTCCTGTATGCTAATGATGTTCAAAGCATCGAGCGCAGAGTGGTCATTGATACGCTCAAGCGAGTGAGTGTCTTCCATAGTGAAAATCGAGAGAGGTGTTTTACGCCACGGTAGATTCTGCAAAGCATGACATCGATACTGGCTCCAGTGCTTCCCTATCTCGCGGAAGAGATCCATGCCCATTGTGGAACCGAAGCTTCCGGCCGCTCTTTCTTCACAGATAAATGGGAACCACTAGTATGAATGTTCATGACAATATCGGTGTACAATTGACATGTTCCTTGTTCTAGAGTACCGAATGGGAGGATCCTCAAGCTGATCAAGATATGGTTAACTTACTCACTGTGCGCAGTGCCGTGCTGTCGTTGTTGGAGAAAGCTCGGGGAGACAAGTACGCGCTTGCGCAACGATGTACGGATCACGCTAACATTGCCCTCAGGAATCTGAAGGGTGCTTTGGAGGCGCAAGTGATAATCACTTTGCCAGCTGATCCAAGAGGGGCAGAGCTCGTGGAATTACTAAGGCGTGAAGGTCAGTTATAACAGTCACTCTAATGGAGAGCGGATCAAGTGAATCAAGGAACATGATCAGCGGACTTTTTAAAGACGCTCTTTATTGTCTCCAACGTGACATTAACAGCGACGGTTGACGCGACATCAGCTTCTCCGGTGTGGGAATATAGTGGTTCGCTCAGTATACCAGGTATGCAGAGGCATGATCTTTTATTGTCAGCAAAATCTTGACCAGTTCGCTAGGCTCAGACGCTGAGATAGGACTCCACATCCAGCCCGCCTCGCTGCATAAATGCCCTCGCTGCTGGACATATACACGGCATGAGGAAGATGATCTCTGTTTGAGGTGCGCGGACGTGGTGGGAAAGCTTTGAATGACAGATTAGAGGCACATAAATGTACTAGCTTGTGGTCATTGTCGTAATAGCTGTCAGCCGCCGATCTAGCACAATAGAACAGGAGCTAAATGTGCAAAAAAGGAAAGTGTTATATCGCACCACGTAGTATCCATCTTTTGAATTGCGACGTCGAACTCATGATGGGGTCCGAAGGCTTGCAGATAACGATTCCAGGTATTCCTTGTGCTGAATTCCCTTTTCACTGCTCACCTGCGTGCTTGATTATATTAGACTTGGATGAAGATGACTTCCAAACTACCCCAATGCCATTTGGGCGACCCAGTGCCTTTGGGTTTGGCAGCCCGTCAGGGCCAGAGTCACCCACTATTGTCACCCCAACGACAGTAATAGCTGCTGAGAGAAGTTTCTTCGGTGCTCATACGCGAGGCGATTCGCTTGCCTCCGACGACTCGTTTTTTGATCATGCCCCACGCCGACCGTTTGCACACGCTTCCCAGTCTTCAGTCGCAACCACATCCACCTCTACGTCCGCGGCTACGCCCCCATCCTCGTTCAGTAAAAAGCCTTCCTTCGCCTCCATTCGAAACGCGTTCAAGGCCACTTTGAAGAATAATACCGACGTACCTCCGCTCCCAACCTTGGATCACCACCAGACGTACCCGATCTTGAAGAATCCATTCAACAGATCAACCTCTTCGCTCGCCCATCCCACTGGCGCCACATTGAAGCAAACGAATGCCCCGAGCCCCCCACACCATCAACCACGCCCTCCAACACCTGGTGAATCCCGTCCTTCCCGCTCTACGTCTCGCCCTCGTGGTCATTCTGCGGCCCGCTCCCACCATTCACACTCTGGCTCAGCCTTTTTTGGTTCGGAGAATGGCAGCGATCACGGCCATGGTCACGGTCACCCGTTTGGCCACAACCCAAATCATGCATTCTCTCTTGGCCATGCGCCGAATTCGCCACCCCCTGTTCCACGAGTGCCTGAATCACTGGTCGCTCCGCGAAGCGAGAGCCCGATTATTTCTGAAGAGGATGAGAGCGAAGAGCTCGGTTCCTCAAAAACTCCGGCGGATTACGCGTTGCACGCAGTCTTCATTCGATTCGCTACCCTTGCAGAGGCAAAGATCGATGCATTTGTCCGCGAATGTCCGGTAAGCGTTTTCATCTGATCATCGAGCTGGGATCTTCTATGGAGACTCGCATCCTTTTGTCATGATTTACGCTACTAACACACGCTTGTTCACTAGGACGCTGATCCGATACTGACCGACTTCTTCGGTCCCACACTCGACCCTCAATTCGATGATCTTCTTCAGTCCCTCGGCAAGATTGCACAGAAACGTGCCAAGAACGTTGTAGACACTATCACGCGCTGGCGTCGTGGTATACACGACTCTCCTACGAACCGATCCTGCCCCTCTCAGACGTCTGAACGCGGATTTCTTGCTGCAGTTTATGTCATGTGCAGAGCACTGATCGCTGTTCTTTCTGTGCTTCCTGCGAATGCACTAAGTGATACGTCGGGATATGGTTTGGAAGAGCTTGCTTTTGAACAGTTTAGACGCCCGTTACTGAATACGAACCCCAATTACAAACTGTGTGCAGATTTGTGTGCGGGAGTCTTGGGCTGTTTGGCTAATCTAAGGTATGCTCGTACCACGGTTCCATTCAATGGTTGTTAACGACATCCCTTTGTTTCCGATATTGAACACAGATTCCTGAATGTCACAGATCGGTTCCTCAATGAACTTGCACCTGTGTCACATGGACAAGTTGCGAAAGACTTGGATACAAAGTTCGAGAACCTAGTGAAAGGTTTGCGGTATGTACAAATAAAAGTAAGCCAAAATATATGGATGTCTGGAGTAGTCGTCGTAGCGATCTAATGCGATCGATAGGTCTGGCCGCCGGAGGCATTTGAAGAAGGCGCTGAATTCATGGAATCCTTGGCAAAATCTTTTGAGAACGCACACGGTTTGCGTTTCAAAGTGGCTTTTGCGGAGACGCTTACGCGGCTGTTGCATCCCATTGGCAAGGTGGGAACTTGATTCGTTGTTGGCTCATGTCACCTGAACAAATTTTATCCAGGTTGCTCAAGCTGAAGTAAACCATCCGCAGTGGGAGAAAGCGATGGAGAAGATCTACCCTCGTGCGAAGGAGATGATGTCGAAACCCCGATATTGGCATGTTGCGTATCCGTTGGCAGTTACAGCTCTGTGTGTGGCACCGCATCAATTTTTCCTGAAAAACTGGATGGCGTGTTTCGAATATGGGATCGGTAAATTGAAGGTGCCGTCTCAACTTACATTGGCTTGCCGACCCTGCAATGCTTACATCCCGTTCCGCAGGATAAACCGTATCGCATTCCCGTTCTGAATGGGGTAGTCCGCTTGATCTGGACATATCTTTACCGGTGTCAAGAGCCTGCGTCGACCAGCACATCAAGATTGGATGGGATCTTGAAGCACTTCTTCCCTACGGGTCGACCATTTGTCTTCCCACCTGAAGAACATCTCGAACCATTCATATGTGTCGTCCACTTTATTATCTCTCGTTACTTCGAGTATGGCCGCGACTTCTGCTTGGAGCTCCTGCAAGAATCCACGAGCGCCAACGGCACATTAGCCCCCGAACGCGTTGGGATCTTGGTGCAGGCAATCCTCTTGACATTACATGGCATCGAGCGCGACGAACCGACACCAACTTGGCCATCCAGTGCGGACTTTTCGGCGATACCATCATGGGATGATTACCCCTCCTCTTCAGACATTCTTTCGCCTTCGGTGCTCTTGAAGCCTGGCATCCAGGATTTTGTCGACCGTTTTGGTGCGGCAACCTCCACCATTGCACAATCATGTTTCAAGGCAGTCGGCCACATGTCCGTCTTCGACGAGCAATGGTCACTGGCACGTTCTGCGTCTGGCAGCGCGTCATCTTTCGAGGAATCCCATAACCAGGTCATCCGTCGGCATCCGGAAGGAGCTGTGGCGTATCCGAACCACCTGGTTTCGCACATCAGCATCCTGCAGACGTGTTATCAGTCATGGCCACGGTGCCTACACACCCCATCCATCTCCCTTCCTAACGCGGTTGACATGCTTTTACGAGGCGTTGTGCATGTTGAGCCTCGGGTGGGCGAAGTTGCAGGGGCGGCTCTGAGAAGGTTTATGAAGGACGCGTCGTATGCACCGACGGTGCTCAAATGTTTCACTGCGTTCTTGTTTGACCCCAGGAATGTCGAGCGGGAAGGGAGTGGCCACCGGATCCTCCTCGAAAGCGCAAGGTTATTGAATCTTTGGGCTGGCGTGGTGGATACTTGGATTGCTGGGCTCCCCGGGAAGTTAAAGCAGGATTCGCCTGGAAACGACGTACAGGCTGTTCTTCAGCAGGCCGAGGAGATAGCACTCGGTGCACTGTTCCTCATTTCGTATGAATTGATGACCGTCCGCTGTGTTGGTATCAAGCTTGTACGCTCGCTCATCCCCCTTTGCAAGGACTTCGCAGCGGAGGCCAACTCAACCAACGATCCCACTACTTTCTCATTCCTATTTTCATCCCTATTCGAGAGTGACACGAAGGAATGTCCCTTCCTGCAAGGTTTCGACGAATTGCTGGATCGAACCGAGTTGGATCGTCTCCAGCAGTGGAGGAGGTCCGCGAAGCCCGACGCTCTTCTTCGGATCGCAGACAGCAACGTAGAGAAAGACCGCAAGATATGGCGCTTCGTCTACCCGGCATTCATGCAGGCTTCCATGTCAAGCTGCGGCAAGCTTGTCCCCAATTGTAGGGCCATCGTTGAGGCTGCGACTTCACGGTATCATCCAACTATGCTTCGACTTGCTGGGATATCTTCCGGGGGTCGTGTGCAATCGCCCCGCTCTACAGAGCGTGAAGGGTATAAGCTGGTGAAAGAGAACATGGCTCTTATCGACCAGTGGTACATCTGGACTAGGGTTCTCTGCTCAACTGCAGCGGTGTCGGACAATCGACCCGTGATGACACAGGCAGGCCGTGACCACACCCGTGGCCCTTCGGAATCAACCTTTGAGCGGGAAAGAATGTCAACGACGCGCTACTTATTCAAGCACCTAACGCCGTTCTTGGACGTGGATTACACGCCGTTTCGAGATGCTGCTGTATTGTCCATCAGTTCATTCCCGCTTGAAGGGTATCCTCAACTCCTCGAGGATCTCAATCTCTTCACGTCTCGTCGATTTTATGACGAAAGTCGCACCAAACCAGGTTTGCATGCAATGGGGATCCGTCCTCGTCGACAAGCTCGTCTCCATTCGGCAGTCAGTCGGATCTACCAGCTCACTGCTTCACATCTTCACTCCCTCAAGTCGACAAGCAAACAAGATGCTCTATCCCTCGCACTTAAATTTGTCACAAACACACAGGCATTCCTCCTCGCGCCCGAGCATCGTGATAATTATGCTCTACAACGACTGCGGCGCTATTTCTGTGGACTGGTTGAGCGTCTTTTCGATGGTTTGGAGGATCTCCCTGAAGCCGACGCAACCCCGCTCAACATCCATCTCTCCCTATACCGCATGTGTGAAGAATGGTGCCAATATGGTCCACAGAGCGAATCCGCCAGAACGAGGTTTATCTTGATGCAGAGAGCTGCCGCCGCAGCCATAAAGGACCCCGAGGCGGAGACAGACGCTGGGGAGCGATTCCAGCACGAAACAAAGTTGTTGTCGCATGCATCTGTCGGCGCCCTGTCATCTCTTTGTGTGAGTTGTGATTTATCCTGAACCATGACCCGCTTGCTGACATGTTGTAGCAAAGGGCTTATCGTTTTTCTGACGCTGTTGAATCGATCTCTCCGATTGAACGCGTCTTGGATCACCCTAAATCACTTGAGGCTTCTCACATTCTGGATCGAATTCATGCTGTGTTTGAGGACGCACAAGCCCCATTGGTGACCTCTGCCAAGTGAGCCATGAAATTTTATACTTGATATATCTGACTCACCGTTTCATTTTTAGGAAAGCGCTACGGTCACTGCTTGTCTTGTATCACCCAGGCACGGATCTTCTCGCAGATGCCCTTCGCCGGGGGTTATGCGATGCCAATACCACCGCCCTAAGCAGCACCGCCTTCTTGGAGACCATAACGGACGTAGTCTGCAACGTTCCAAGCCACTCGATCACATTTGCGCAAGTGACTTGCCTTGGGTTAGCAAACCTGTGTCATCCCAATGTCACGATACGACGGCTTGCATTCAACATTCTGGTGGCTATTCATGAGCAGTCCGCAGGCGTGATCGCCATGGCCGAGTTTGAAACAATGGTGACCAACGACACCCCGAGCGTTTATCTGCAGGCTCATCGGCTAGTGGGCGAATGTCTATCAGGGGAGCATCCAGAGCAGGCCTTCGATGTTCTCGCAGAGGCTACGGCACTTCTCTTGCGTCTCCATCGCCTTGGTAACGAAAGAGTTTGTCACCTCATGTTGCAAGGCTTGGAACACTGGATCCCGAACCTCGAAATTACTGCTCCTGACACGTCAAAGTTGGCCTTGACCTCGAAGGGCAGCTTGGTAGTGTATCACTTACTCGCTCTTACCAAGCGATTTAGCGATGCACAACCAGAGCAAATCTCCGCCATCTGGGCTCGGCTAGTTGAGGTGCCAGATCCGTTAGCTGGACGAGCTGTTACATCCTTCTTGGTCAACGAATCCCTCAAGGTCGCTACGTATGCCTTTGTCAAGTGCGCCTCAGAGGTTATCGCGTCCTTGTCTCGTTCAGCTGCTGGAGTTCAGATCTTCCAGGAGCTCTGCAGCATTTGTGGTCCAGAAAGGATGCTCCCCACGTTTGAACACCGGCTCGAACAACCGACTCCGCAGGAGCTTGAGTTGTGGTCCGACCTCGACGTGTTATTCGCGGACGATCAGCCTCGCCAACTCTTGGGTTCCGCTCAATATGCAATGGTGTACGTTGGGTCTGTCTCACTGGAACGCATGTGGACGCACCACGAACAAATACCCGTCATTCTCTCGGCAGTCCTCTCTCATATAGATCACCGGGTCTCAATGTTGCGATTAGCTGCGCGTCGTATGCTCTTCCAGTTGATGAGAGCTTGCGTACCTCGGTACCCATTTGCGAACGACAAGGTGGTGTCACCCGCACGAGGTCCTCTGTTATCAGTCATTTCGACCATGGAGGAGCAGGGGGATATCCTTTTCTGGTCAGACAGTGATGTGGAAGAGGTGGTCATGCCTCGGATGAAGTACATTGTCGATCAAGTGGTGTCCGTCATGGGGCAATTTGTTCCAGATCTGGCAGAGAACCTAGCTGCGTTGTCGATACCCTACGTCGAACATTGCCATATCCGCAGCATCGCCAAACGGTCTCTTCAGATCTTCCGGTTGCTGAATGTTCCTCTCTCTCAAGATGTCCTCGGGCATATACTCAGTCGTCTTTGCACCACCATAAGTGACGACGAGGCCGAGCTCCACCACTTTGCTAAGGCGATCATATCTACCCTCACGGTCTCCGTGGCATCCGATGACCTCAACGCCACCCTCCTCCCCCGTCTCTTCTGGACAGCAGTATCGTGTCTCACGACAGTTGTCGAATTGGAATTCGCCGCTTCTGTCAAGCTCTTGATCGCATTACTTGGAAAGCTGGATCTAGACAACGAGGAGTTCGTCGAATCGGTACTTGCTCAGCGTCCGGAATCTTGGAATGACATGTACAGCTTACAAACATGCCTCCTGGGCGGCTTGCGTTCGGCCACTACTATGGCTGACACTTTCACGGCTCTTCAGCAGCTCACTAGAGTCTCAGACTCCAGACTCATTGAGCCTTCTGAACACCGCGTCTGTGATGTTTTTGCGCTCTGCCTTCCGTGGTGTTTGCATTCCATGTCTAGCGACATTCGTGATCCTGCCCTTGATGATTTCTGCACTTCGATCGCCAACCTTGCTTCAAAAGAAGGCCGGGATACCATCTCTCGTATCATGACATCCTTCGTGAAAAACCGCTTTCGCACCAAGGACGACTTCCTTCGGCAATCCGTCACCGGGCTTCGCGAATATTTTTCCACCACACGATGGTCTGATATTGCCACGCTGCTTCTTGGCCTGGTGCTAAATAAAGAGAGCTGGGTGCGCATTCACGCAATGCAGGTGTTGAAGGTGTTCTTCCAGCAACGTGACCCTCAAAACATGCACCAGTCGCTCGCAACCGAGCACCTCATGCCGCTACTCCGCCTTGTCGAGGGTGATCTGGCTCCTCAGGCACTCGACGTTCTTGAAGAACCCATCAAGGTGTCCGGGGGACAAAACTCCCGCAACGTTCTCCGTATGAGCATGCATACCTCGCTCAACACCAACCCTGTAGATGAGGGGGAAATCTTTGGCGTTCCTGAGGATTCGGGATGGTGTATATCTCGAGTCAAATTCCAGAGGTCCATTTGCAGGAACAACATGATGGCAGTCGCACGAACATGCATCGGATCCTTGCGTCCGTCGTATATCAACCTCGAGTCACGCTCGCAGATCATGTCTTTCGCCGACACACTGGATGGGGACCTTGGAGAATTGGTCCAAGACCTGCACGAGTTGAGCGAGTTTTTCCAAAATACGAAACCACACCCTCGTGTGTTGGTACCAAGCCAGCAGCTCGAGGAACGCGTGGCATCCATCATTGCCCGGTCGACCGACAACTCGAATGATGCACCGCAGACACCGTTCACGGACCTCTTTCGTCTCGGCAAACCACACGATTATTCGGACGAGTCTGCGGATGATAGTGGTTCCGATTCTGAGATCGATGCATTCATGTATGATTCACCGACATTTTATCATAGTGCTCCAAATGGTCGGGGGCTGAACTAGAACCATTGCATGTACCTGCTAGAGTATGCGTATGCACACAGTACTTATTTTCAGACTAGTTACCCTATGTCGATTGATTCGGATAAAATATGTACCATCATATCACCTGTCACCTTTCGCGTTTTCTGCGCGTGTTTGTCTGACGTCACCGTCATGAGGTATTTCCTCCCCTCTGCCTCGCCTCGCTCGGGCCTCACTACAACCTCCACGTCAGAAGGTTTCTACTGAATCTTTCAGCCTGGAAGCAACCAAAGAAAGAAAGCATGAGTGGCACCATTATTCGCGAGGTAATATCGTCCGACTTCCAATAATTTGGCCCTTACGCTACAGTGTGGTGAAACAGGTTACCAAGGATGTTTGGACCTTCTCCCGGTACGTTCTAACCCGATCTAATCAACCAGTTAATTGATGTTTCTTCTAGTCCGTTCGCTAGACATGGCATCTTCCCTATCGGCGGTAGGTCCACCGCCGTCAAATTAAGAGACGGAGGTGTTTGGGTGCTCGCCTCGACCCCTCTGGACCCCGAAACAAAAACCAAGATCAATGAGCTCGGTCCAGTAAAGTATGATTTCAAGCGCAGTCACGGTGGAGTGATGAATTGTTCTTATGCGTGTGGCAATCATCAGGTACATCATCAATCCAGATTCCGTCCACCATCTCTATCTGTTGGACTTCAAAAGGGCATACCCTGATGCAAAGGTCGTTGGGGTAGAGGACACGATCAAGAAAATGAACGAAAAGTCATTTGCATTCGACGGACGTGCGTGCTTTGTTCCTCGTTTCCAGTCCCGAGCTATTGCGGTGCGGCGATATCATGGGCTTACCAACTTGCGTCAGAATGGGGTCGTGATCCGCCGAACACGCTGTACGGCTTTGAAGAGGATGTAAGTGAGCTCAGCGTACGCTGTATGCGTAATTAACCCTGTTTGCAAGATCAAGCACTGGTGCGTCCGTCAACATAAAAGCATATCACCGACCAGGGGACTCAGCACTAGTCCTAGTTATTTCTCTGGCGTCAGAAATAAAGACGTTGCATTCCTTCACATCCCTTCCAGGTCTCTGATCCAAGCAGACCTGCTATTCAATCTACCGGCCACTGAACAAGTTGGGTGACTCGATTTTGTTGATCGAGTAGTCTACCTTACATAACGGTCCCTACTAGTACTCGAAATCTTCCAGATGGATCCCTCAAGCGACATTAAGGCCGAATTCGTGGGCTCACCAAAAAGCCATTCATGGTGTCACCATTGACGTTGAGTGAGTTGAGGATTACTCCCCTTCTTGTGTAACGGTCCATGTCGAACGTTGTCTGCAGAGCGATGAAACGCGACGCAAAGACAGTGGCGTCTTGGGACTTTGACCGGATAATTCCTTGCCATGGGGTGGGTGTTTAAAAAGGAACATCTTTTGAATCCCAGATGCCTTACTATCCTCTAGGACGTCATCGAGAGAGGTGGCCTCAAAGCATGGCGAGCTGCCTACCAATCCTTTATCTCGGACTAACGTGACGTACGCACGTAATTCCCGTCCGGTTCATCTAGCAAAATGCATCCATGAGTCTGGAATAGAAGCACTGTATCTATATATAAAATGTTTTCGAGGCGTCACGATTCCCTGAACTCTGAAAGCGGGGACCATAAAATTACTGTCTGAAACATCAGATTCAAGTGTGCAAAGTTGTTACATCATTTTTACATACCCCCATGAAAAAAGAAAGAAGTTACAAGGGTAACTGCAAAATGCTCGGTTAACAAAGGCAGTGTGGCAAGGGTGTGGCAAGGGGACCGTCGTCTTTGTTCCAGAGATGGTCAAATGGAGAACTAATAGCATCTGTGAAGCATATCGTTAAATGTCTGGGAGTGGCAATTGTTTTATTTCAGACCTACGTCTGAGTTGCTGAACAAGGTGATAGCATCGTCATTTACCGTCCTCGGATATATACCTGTGTTAGCAGAGCCCACCTCAATGCACTGATCTTGTATCAAGATGGGCTTTGCGAAGTGTACAGAGATACCCGCGCCACATCGAGAAGCCTAGTTGGTCGGGACCAAAAAGACGTGATACGGTGAAGAGCGGTTAGTGGAATTCGAGTTGTTCTTCAAAACCCCAAAGAAAACCCAACCAGTTCAAAGGCGGTTTTGTTCACGGTCAAAGTATGAGTCGGTGGCGGAATGCGATTCAATGAAAACTCAGCTGTGTGGCAGTGGTTTGTGAAAAATCCCGTGTCACTGTCGCAGTGGCAACTCCTAATGAAGTGATTTGAAACGAAAGTAGATCTCGACCGTCTTCTTTGAAAAACTGGGTATTGCTGGATGGTGCCATGGTGCCATCCTTCAAGTTCTGAAGATCTGAGGCTCCGCCTCATGACTGGCAAAGGAATTCTCCGGGAGAAGTTGGTTCAAACGAGCAAGTTGTACTAGGCGTCACAGGTTCCAGAAGCCGCGAAGGTCAATGAACAGGTTAATCGTGACCTGACTGCGTCAAACCTGCAAAACGTGAGTCTGAGTTCGGTCAAGCTGCGGCAGGGTCGGTGCCAACTTGAAGTCGAGTGTCGCGGTTCAACGCGGCCGTCTGAATCCAAACTCCACCGGCACATTCCAGGCCACATCATGATACTAGTACTAGTGTAGAACGTCTGACCTGCAGTCCTTCGTCACAACGGTCCTTCAAGTTGCCCAACAATTTTTCTACTTATCTTCAGCAGAGGACCCTGGACATCCCAAGAGTGTGGGTCTAAAACTCAGCGAAGCCCTTCAAGGCAGCTTTTAGCTGTCCAACGCATCACAGATCTTGCAACTTCGAAACGTAACCGTCATCGATCGTTTTCTTGGCCATTGGATTCGACCTGCACCCGTAATGCAGACGCCCATTTTCATTATCTCGGCATTACCATTAAGGATCAGAAGATTCCCACCTGGCGTTGGACGCAAGGGGAATCAATGCTGGACATCAAGATCTCGTTCTGCCATTTCATCGAGTTTTTGGGGAACCAATATTTGCAGTGCGCATTGGAAAAGCATGCTCGATGTAATGTATAGCTTCTGAGCACACAAATCCGCATCTGGGTCAATCGGCGAAGTGAGGTGGGCAGCCCCTTCGGAACACGCGGCGAAGTCGTGTATTGGGGCTACAGTCTCTTTTAAGACTGGTCCCGGGGCGAGCGAGTCTTCGCAGATACTACGATCTTACCCGTTATGCCCCTCTGCCTACTTTGCCCGGTTGGCGACCAGCCGTCGTTCCTCGAAATCGGCGAATTGACGAACGTTAGCTGATTCACAGTTTCTCAGGCGACCATCCAAGTCTGACCATTTGCCCGCTGTCTAGCATGTTTCCGAGGTGCACTCGAGAGTACCACCCAACGCTGCGGGGCATGTACCAACTCTTCGACCTTCCCCCGCCACCCAGTGTTGCGTTTGCAACAAGAAATTCAATTCTCCGTTTGCTTTAGCCAGCCACCAGAAGGCTAAGCGCCACTATCCGACTCGTTCTGTGTCCCCAAGGTCTGGAAGCTCAGAGGAACTTGCTAACCAATCGGAGACTCGCAGAGGCCCTCAAACTTCCATTACGCCTGACGGAGATGCGATGGTCAGCAAGTTGGAGGTGCCTGAGCAGCGTGTTGCACACTGCTGCAGCCAGTGCCATGCAACCTTCGACTCTCTTGCCGAGCTGGAGACGCATCGGTCCTCCCACGGGAAGATCTCGTGCTCCAAGTGCAGTCACCTATTCTTTTCTCTCATGGAATGGAACGACCACTTCAAGCAGGCGCACCAGAACGCTCAACCAAGTACCCGCCAGGAGGATGTAGCTTCGGGAGCCATCCTCGCTTCTCATAGAAGCCCCAGTCCGGTTATTGTCCGCCCGTCGAGCTCTCAGTCCGTAAGCAACAAGAACATCACTCCAAACGCGCGTCCCAAAGGTCTCATCTGCAATCTTTGCAACAAAGAATTCAAAAGTCAGGCTGGCTTGCAGGCCCATACGGTTGCGAAACATCCTTCTGGGGCGGAGTGTGTCATTTGCCATATCATCTGTCCTTCCACAGCTGCGCTCGAACGACATATCGACACTGTCCACTCATGTGCCGTTTGTCAGGACGGCATTCTGAGAGACGCCCAGACTCTGTCTGATCACATAATCGGGCACTCCCGTCCTGTTATATGCAAGCAGTGCGGGACGCGGTACCAGACAGAAGAGGAGCGCAACCTTCACTTCGCTGCCGCAGATAATCATCACCCAGTTTGCTTCACTTGCCGCCTCGGCTTCGAGGACGATAACGCGTTACATGCGGTGAGTCTTCGCAATTTGGAGTTAAGTGGGCTTCCAATGCTTACTTCGGTATATCAGCATGTGAATCTAGTTCATCCCGCTGCTTCTTCGGAACCAAGGCTAGAGTCCACCGCCGACCAATTTTCCACGGAGCCTGCCGTAGAGGCCCACGCAACCGTAGCACGCCTGCACGCCTTCCAGTGCGATGTTTGCCACGAGGCTTATTCGTCGCAGACAGATCTCGACGTCCACATAGTTACAGCTCATTCATGTCCCATTTGTCACGATGGCATCTATATGGATATGAGAGCGTTGGAGGAGCATCTGGAACAACATCGGTCCCCTTATGTGTGCCACTTATGTGACTTGGCTTATGCGGAGGAAGACCAGCTCCTCGAACATTATAGGGACTCCTCAGACGACGTTCACCCTCACTGCGAGAAATGCCACCTTGGATTCGAGGACGATGGCACATATACGGCCGTAAGTGTTGTACTGGTAGGCAATTGCCGTGCTATTACTCATTGGGTTTCGCAGCACGTCAGTGAAACGCACCCACGTATCCCTTGTGACGTATGTGAGGGTGAAATTTTTGATCCGGAAGAACTCCCTTGTCACTACTTGAAGTCACGGAAACATCCCACGTGCGAGAAATGCGATATTGGGTTCAGAGACCAGTACGACTACACTGACGTAAGTGATAAGTTTCGTCTGTTTTACCCTTGACAAAATTGACCTCGGATCATGCAGCATGGCGCTTCCGCACATCCCGAGTGTCATTGTTATCTCTGTCAATGGCACTTTGACACACCAGATATCTTGCAGAATCATATCACGCATTTTTTCAATCATCCCAAATGCGAAGATTGCAATATCAGGTTTAGTGACGCGGAAGCGTACCAATATGTGAGATCTAGAAGGATAAGAAACTCAGTTATAAACTCACTTCCGCTTTGCAGCACCTTTTTACGGTTCACCGACCACGCTTTGACGATCAGGGTTATTCGAATGTTGAGTCCGACCGCGAGGACAAGACCCTCCATGACGAAATCTGCAGTCCGTTATTGTGTGCCCGTGTTGTCGACCCAGTTTGGGGATTCGAGGGAAGTGCTGGCCTCCCATATGCGTCATTCATCCCTCTACCGCCGAGTCTGAGCGGATGCTCCAGTCCTACCTCCCAAAGGGTTATCGCTGACTCCGTTGGCTCGTTGGGATCTCAATCGCGCAGTTCCACACTATCTGTCGAGCAGCATTCTCCTACTAACGGTCATCCGTGGAATGCGACTATCCGATCGCTATCTCTGGACGTTAGCCATGACCTCAAGGCATCCCCCGAATTTGATCACTCACCCTTGTCGACGCTCCCTGCAGTTGGTACACCTCTTATTTCACACGCGTCGACCATCCATTCGGTCGATTCCGACAGTCCGTTTAGTCCACGGCCTGAGCCATCCACGTTGCTCCCACTCGCTCAAGCAATTACTAGCAATGCTGTAACTGTGGCGGAATACGATGACGCGGATAGCGAATCTAGCAGCTCTTTTGCGCGTTCGCCTCCATTGATATCTCCTGTCGTTAAATTACCGGATCCGGGTGCCGTGTCTCCATCGACTACATCGAGTTGGACGATGACAAGTGATGCGGATTCTCGAAGTTCGCCCCAACCCCGCTCTACAACTTCATCCAAAGGGATGAACGGGACGCTTTCTGTAGGTCAAAATTCCGATCACAGCATCCCGCAGTTGAGCTTGCTGGTTCCGAGCTCTACACAATTAACCGGTAGTGCAAGGTGGTGGTCAGGCTCTCTGTTGTCGCATACCGAGTATTTCTTTGACGTTGTTTTTCTAGTCACTCAGGATACCCCAGCTCTATCTCTCCCGAGTCGGCTGGCATCAGCGTTTCTGCGAGCATGACGCCTGAATATATTCGCGAGGCGCGAGCGTATCTATCCCTCACACATCAGGCGCAAGAGCCGCCGTCCCCTCAGATCTCTCGCAGTCCGGGTATCTCATCGCCCATCTTATCTTCCACTGGACTTAATCTAGGAGACCGAGGACGCCGCCGAGAGGTGCGGTTCGAAGACAACATTATGTCGGAGCCTGTATGGGACAGGCAGTCAACGTCGAGTGACTCATCCCTCGATCCTCCAGTCGTGCTCCCGCGATCGGGAAATTTGAAGACGAATGGTACGTGTTGATTTTACGCTCTACACATAAATTGGCCTTTCATCATCTACTACACAGGTATCAGTAAATTACCACGATTTTCGGCTCTCAGGCGGCCAGCCCGAAAATGGTCAAACGGTCAAACGAATCATGTATCACCTCGGGGATACAACCGACGTCCGCATGGGACTCCTACGCCCTCACCATCGTACCATTGCAGGTCCTGCTATAGAGACCACTGCGAGGAACCGACAACGACTACATGTGGTCACTTGTTTTGTTACGAGTATGTGTGACCTTGAATTATTTCCTTTCGTTTCTAAAACAGGATGCAGGTGCATTTCTGCAGCGATTTTGAAAGACCCGCACTGTCCTGCTTGTGAAGCACCAACGTTGCTGTATTGCCTCTTCCGCATTGATACGTCGGCTTGAGCGTGGAGCGGTGATTTATCTCGAATCCTAATTCTACTGCTATTTTCGTTCACGATAACCTATGATTTTGACTGCATGTTCGTGCTTGATGTCGATTTATAAATTGTATATGTATGCTCCCCTGGTCTGGGCTTCGACGATATTTTCTGGCAACAACCTTTGCCGAAGCGGCTGCCAGCGAGTGATTGTCTCATGCCTCCAGTGATTCACACCAAGCCTCAAGTATACCGTGATATCGCGACCCAGACTTCACACTTACGCCCAGTCAGTCCGAGTGTTGAGCGCTGAAGCTTGAACAAAGTACGACGATCATGTTGTGCAAAACCCTTCATGGGTAACTGAATATAGTAGACATATTTCGATCCAGACTTTTATCGATTTGGTCAATCATGTCCAGAGTCGAATCCAGTCGTGCAAATATTTTAACAGATTCTCCTATGATATCTGCAAGGCGATATCCTTGAGTCTTGCCACATACTTTGACGATTTTTAGGCCACGTTTACGAAGCGTCCGGCACACTGGCACGCAGTGGCGGTCGGCCTGTCTGCAACAGTCATCCTGGTGAGTCCAGCGACGTCTCCGGTTAGGTGATCTAGATCTCACCGAATCACTGGCAAGCATCCAACTTGTCCTCTATATCAAGGCCGTACATACTTGCGTGGCTAGCGGAGGACATCGGAAAGTCGGCGGGTTTCACGCAGCCTTTAGTAGTACTTGTGTTACTCTTCGTTACGACTTTATGTAACCGGTCATGTTGAAGTGGTGATTGGAATGAAGCTGCTGGATAAGCCTGCGGCGTGTGTGCGCATGCGCAAATAGATACGTCGAGCACGTACGTGGATCTTTGGGCAACAGCGATGGTCATATAGCCGATTCCCTGATGGGAAGACCGGACAGATTGATACAAGTGAGCTGTATTTTCGAAGCGTGACACTGGCGTAGTACCCGGTACGGTCTTCTCAAATGTGGGCCTGACATTGCCCGGGTTGATCTGCTACTATCGATTTATGCGCCGTGCGAGAAAAGTAGAAAGAAGACATCTCCTCGGTATTACTAACAATGCCGCCTTTGTCGGTAACCTGTTCAGATCTGACATCGCGTACGCGACGGTGGTTCTATAATAATAATAACTTACCAATTTGTTCTGACGCCGTGGAGGATCAGTGCAAAAGATAGGTGGAGTCGGGGACTTGGCGCATGCGCGCCGCTACGATTCTATAATAAGTTCTGACGGTATCGCAGCCTGAGTGAGGTACTTAGGGGAGCGTGTGAACCAAAATTGTGCTGTGGAATGATGACTCATCTGGGGTCAACCCTGGTAACACAGAGACAATGGCCATCTGTACCCTGTGTCCAACCCGCTCCTTCAAGGACGAAAAAGCCCTCAGCATGGTCTGTATATCGTCATGCCAACTCATTCAAGTGATTCGGCTCACGACCCTTTACTAGCATAAGGAGACCAAGCATGCCGGCCATGCTTGCGACAAGTGCGGCAGGGTTTTTCAATCCCAACAAGCCCTCGAGCAACATATCGCAGACAGGCATCCCGT
>JBBPPA010000261.1:0-27247 GCA_038091735.1 Leccinum pellstonianum | reverse complement strand
GCCGTTTATCGCCAGCAAGATCCTCCCCCCATTCTTGCCGTCAAAGGGCACGAGGGTCTTGGGTGTGTACGTCTGGTACAGGACCGTGGGCGGGTGAGACTTGGGCATCCACGAATAGCCCAGCTTGAACTCATTCGGGATCTTTTGCGGCTTCGAGACGGGCGGGAGGACGATCTTTTGGACCGAGTAGAGTATGTATATGAGGAGCGCCGTGTTCACGGGCGTCGCAAGGTTGAGCGAGAATGTCATGTCCATTTAATTAGTGAGTACTTGGGCTTGAGTACTTGGACTGTCTTGCGTTTCGTGTGTCGGCGTGAGACGGCGTGAGACACTGAAGTCGCGTCAGCCTGCGTCAGATTATATCATTCCCGGTGGCACTACTATCGCTCTTGGACTCCTACGAGACTGTATTGAGCTCACTGAAAACCAGGCAGGCAGATATTTAAAAGCACCAAGCATCATACCGGGTCTACGCTAATGTCGACTGAAATCATTGAACTCAAAAAAAAAAACGGATTTCGAGTCTTCCGCCTGCGCCATGTTACAGTGGTTCCTCTTCCTTGACTTGCCCATGTCAGACTAAGTAACGGCCAGAGACATCCTTTAGGACTCGTGCATATGCGAGAATCTCTTATGATCGCTCATAATCAGAAACTTGGTCTGCTCCCCGAGACGTCGCTGCTGCACTGGAACCTGCGTAATGAATTTCGGTGGGTCACGTCGATTTGGAGCTATGTGGAAAATTGCAATTGTTCTGATCGTCCCCTACGTGGATGGAAAAATGGAGGATGGCACCCGTAACTTTTTTCTTCTCTCTACCGTGGTAGCCCGCAGGCTATTTACCAGCAAACCGCCGCACATCGGCATCCAAGGTAAAGCTTTTCAACTCCATTAGGCTGCTTTCGTCGAGTGCGTGGAGCCCACTTGAATTATGCAATGTTCGCTAATCGGAAGAATTTTAGCTTGAATGCATCCGTCGATGAGATCATTCCAGTGGTGACTCTGAAGACGAGCTCGAACTGGGGGACTTCTTTTTCCCAATCCCCGTTTCATCGGTCCATGAAGCCCAAAGTAGGAATATAGAATCTCTCATTCAATGCAACACCTGTTCGATCATCTGAAACGCCAACCCAGGCCTCGGCGATGCTGATGAGCTCAGTTGACCTTCGTTAGAGAATATCATCCATTCTGATCGTGTGGTTGAAAGCGTCGACTGCTCCATCGTAGCGCTGGAAAGCACGCAGTCCTTCGTATCTTCTCTCGTATCCCATGGACTTTGAAGCCTGCGAGGCATCCTGGAATGACGTGTATCTAATCTAATCCACATTTTCTTAGCGTTTGCATTAGGTGAGTGTGGAAGAGAGTTGTGTATTCGACAGCCGATTATATTGAACACGCTCGCGTTGTACATGACAGGCATGTTCGACCGGTAAACCCACCAACGAGATTCGCCAATGTTGACATGTCACATCACTATTACTTTGAGAATATTGGATACCGTCCTTGTACGTTTTTCATCTTCAATCAAAAGATCGGATACATAATTGCGCTATGTCCACTATAGACTATGGCGTGCACAAAGTCCCTGTGCCTGCTCATTCCTTACATCACCAAATTCAAAGGTGTGTGAGTGATTTGGCTACGCAGGCAGTCGATCTTGAACAGGAACTGAAATGCTCTTCGGATGCTACAGCGTATTCCAACACCCTCCACCGCGTGAATAACGCTCGACCCCAAATCGTCGAACGCCGCTGACGCCATTCCTCTGATAGAATCAATCCCCGCAATGGTAGAAACCGAGCGATCACAGAGAACGACTCGGCAAAGATCCAACGAAGAAACGCCGCGACGGATTCGACGGATACGGGGAATCCATTATCCAAGATGGATCAAGTCTGGAGTCTGGGACGAACGTCGTTCTTCGAATGCTCGGGGGAAGAAGCCCGAACGAACACCTCGTAGTAAGGAGGTTGATACACCACGTTGGTGCGGCTCAATAGGGTAGTCTGCGAAAACGGACGTTTTACATGGAGTACGACCGTTGGCGAAGCCCACGGAGATTTGTATATTCGTATCGGCGTATTCCTCCCTCCGAGGTCATCGATCGGGGGTTAGATGGGCAAAAGATGTCCTCTGATCGTACTTAGCGAGGCCCGGATGCATTGGAAATCGATTCCTCGACCTGCACCGGAATGCATCTATTGCCAGGGCGGTCACCATGATGGCGAATGGAGCCGGTTACCCATGTGTGTTGAGAAAACAGGACCCACTGCCCTGCGTTCCTGAACCGGACCAGAGGGATACGTTCCATCGATGGGGTAAAACAATTGGTCGAGAGGCGGTGGATATCCGCAGGTCGCAAGGTTCAGGATGAGGTTCGTATCCCCAAAAGCACTAACCGCGACCAGACCGACGATACCAAGCTGTTCGTCAAAAAGAGACTCGACATCTGAAAATGATGCACGATCGCACAGAGTTGGCCACAGCCTTGAGCTGCAAAGACTGCAGTAAATGAGACGAACACGACTTCGGATGGGAGCAAACTCGCACATTATGGTAGCACTCTGAGGATAGTCGCCTCCATGTACATCCGATCCCCGCTGCATCCGGCAAGTTCAGATAATGATCAAAATAAGTCCCAAATAAGACATTTAAAGTGCTTGCAATAAATCGCTCTTTTGGTCCTTCTTCAACAAAGACCTATCTTGCGTATGCATGCTCGACCCGGTGCCCAGAATTTCGGATCTTTCGATTATTTCCCTGGGTGGCTTCCGTGACTCCTGTGAAGCATATGGTGAGTCTTATCTGTTAGCCCTCTTGTTGAGTTCCTTAAAAATCATGACCGCTAGAACCTGAAGGAGTAAATCTTTTGTGGTACATGTGCAAGCTATATAATATGACTCCTTATATTCGAGAAAGCAACAGAGCTGTTAGAGCTACACATGTAGTGTCGTGACAATCGTGGGTTCACTGGCACCTTGAATAATTTCTCATGATCAACTTGAATGGTACCGGTGACCGGTGACCCCTGCCAAAGATACTGATTTTTTTAGACGAATTTGTTATCCATTGCGCACGATGGGACAACAAGAGTTGTGTTCGCGGGGTTGGGTTACGTGGGTAACTCAACTGCGAGGAATCTTCGTTCCCTCCATCAGTGAAGTAGACAAATGAAAATGAAAAAGGGACCGAAAATGCTGTCAGGAACATCGGAATGGGCTGATAGGCTCCGCAACGGGGTAGACTGTGCTCTCCACTTTCCAAGCCATTCAAAAACCTTTCGCGGAAAAGCGAACACGACGATTGTGTGTGCTATCCAACATGACGGATGTAGGTTTCATCTTCTACGACAAGAAGAGTCAAACTGTGGTGCAGAAACGGCGTCAGGCAATCTCCGAAGTAACGCATCGTCGTGGGCGGAACCGAGTGACTCACAGCGTCTGAGATGAAGATACCATTAACATGGGTGTTTTAAATAGCACGCACGCATGCGAACACTTATTTTCAACTCGAGGTTCTATCTTGGCTTGTAGACTTTGCCCATGGTCGATGTATCGCCCAGTCATTTACTAATCAAATTCATTACTGTGAGCTTCTCCGTGATTGTGTGGGCGGGTGTGAATCCGCTGAGCTCTATTCAAATCTGCGGCGGTAAACCTTGAAGCCTGAGGGTCCATTCTAAGAAAGTGGTGTCAAGCTCCTCCGGAAAAGAAAACTACTTACTTACGATGAAGACATGAGTGGGCGAAGAAAACAAGTGCTTAGGTTTCGGTAAAATCCATGACAGGACTTTGGCGAAAGTTGCTTCGACCGATGTGAAATCAGAGTGCTTGCTACCATAGCGTAGTTCACTGGCGTCTGAAAGAGAGAATAGCACTCAACTGAGACGAAATGCTTGCCGGTGATTCGTTATCTAGTGGAAGCTGTGAGCCTAGTAACAATTCCTACCGGGCCGGTAGTGCCTAATATTTGAAGTGTACCAGTACAAGGCTCATCGATGCAACGACGATAGTTTGGAGTGAGTAGATCAACATTAATTGTCACTTCATTACCTGTACTACATGTCTGTTCATTGTGAGACTTAAATATCATTAAGCTCACGTGACTTGTTACATCCGTTTTTGCCTTTTAGAGGTGCACTAGCAGGGACTTGTGCTTTTCTGTGAACGACGATGAACGCCTCATTCCCCGTATTCTCCTCGCGGATATACAGCCCACATCTACGCTCACAGTGTGACTCATGCTCCGTCTCATTGGAGTTTTCCGTACCCTCGCCAACACCACCACCAGGAACCCTACTCCGCGTCCGGTGCGTCCAATGTCAAGCTGTATACCAACATGCATTCTATCCGGGACAACTGCCACCTGGCGTATCCCTTTCTTCCACGTCACAGACACATAACGGTTCGAGTTCCACCTCCGCCGCTGGCCGGAAAGGCCGGAAGATTGGTACGCAGGAGAAACCCTTGGAGACTGGCTACTACGATCTCCTTGGCGTCTCGATAGACGCGACCACGGATGAAATCAAGAAAGCGTATCGTAAGCTATCTCTCGCTTGCTCTTCGTGTTTCCCAGGTTTGACCCGCATTCCAACCGTCCACGTCAGGACGGCTCGCCATCAAGCATCACCCTGACAAGAATCCGGACGATCCGTATGCGGAGGAACGTTTCAAGCAGATAGCAATAGCGTACCAAACGCTTTCCGACCCATCGCTTCGCAAGAAGTACAATGAATTTGGTCCGAAGGAGAGCGCACCCGAGGGAGGTTTCGTCGATCCCGAGGAAGTTTTCGGTGCAATATTTGGTGGAGAGCGCTTTCTGCCGATAATCGGTCATATAAGCTTGGCTAGAGACATGAAGACGGCTCTACAAGAAGCCGATGAGGCTGAAGGAGATGATGATAAACAAGTGAAACGTGACGCCAAGGGTAAAGAAATTCTAACGGAAGAGGAGAAGGCACGGAAAGATGAGAAGGAGAGGAAAGCCACTGCCGAGGTAACTTGACTTCTTTCACCCATGTTGCAACCTCCAATCATTTTGTCAGAAAGCCGAAGCACGTGCCGAGCGGGTACAAAAGCTGTTAGTGGGCATCTTTACCGATTGCCTCACATTGATCTCACTTCTTGCAGCGTCGAAAACTTGGAGCGCAAGCTTAGTATCTTCACGGAGTCGGCAACAGGCCCTGATGATCCAGAAGTGTCCAGGAGCTGGCGCACGATCTGTCAGCTCGAAGCAGAGTACGTCTTTTGGTTCTTTCAGTCAAGTATCCAAGAAGTGAACCTCTTCATCAAGGGAACTCCGGAAGGAGTCGTACGGTGTTGAACTATTACATGCCATCGGCTTTGTTTATGCATCAAAGGCCAAGCAGTTCCTAGCCACCAGCCAGACATTCTTCGGTGTCGGAGGTTGGTTGCACAATGTGCAAGGAAAATACCACGTATTCAGCGAGACGTAAGCTTCACGAACTATTGATGACTCGAAAGGATCCTCAGTATCACTTGACAGGGTGTCGACACTTCGTTCGGCTATCGAATTAAAGACTGTTTTCGATCAAATACAAGCCGCCGAAAAGGCAGGAAACTTGTCGCCCGATGAGAGAAAGCGATTGGAAGAACAGGCTGCCGAGAAGGGTTTGCAAGCTCTCTTCAAGGTCTGTCCATCTTTCCGATCACGTAGACTGTTACTCACCCTCTCGACAGGGGACGAAACTTGAAATAGAGTCTGTCCTGCGCGAAACCTGTGATCGCGTACTAGAAGACACGACAGTCCCCCGCAGCAAAGCTACGCTCCGCGCTGTCGCACTGCAGATTATGGGTGAAGCGTACGTTTCCGTAAAGAAAGATCCCGAGAACGGCGGGCCGGACGAGAGCGAATATGTGAGGGTGGACACGAAGACGAGTCGTGAGAGAGAACGCCAGCGAGCGACTTAGCCCAAGTCCGCGTCTCGCTATCTCCCCACTACTATCATGTATCCATCCCATACCACCGAGAGCTCTACATAATGACATCACAACATGACGCATTTATACACGCATCAAATTGGCAGCTTGAAAGGTACAAACTAACGAAGAAGGAAACTGTGTCGATTCGTGGCAGTGATCGCCGTTCCTGTCGATATTATAATAAAAAAAAGGTTATACTACATGTGATATCTATCTATGCGAGACGGTCGGGACGCTGGCCCGGTCCCAAATCGACAGATCACTGGCACCGATCGAGTTTCTCCAGATTTCAACGACATGTAGAACAGTAGCACGCGTGCACAACTCGCCGCATCTGTCAATCAAGAAACACTTGCGCACGAAGCCGGCGTGCCTGCTCGAACTTGTTCCAGTGATAGTCTGATCAACATTCAATCACATAGATAAGTAGACTTCAGGTTGATCCGCCGATAACCATGCATATGGTACGCAAGGCACGTCAGACTTGGTGCACAGCATGTCAGCTCTGTATGCGGACGAGTCGGAAATGCACCAAAGTCGGGCAGTTGGCGGTGTACACACACGCCGGCGTTCTTTTGCCTCTGCGGAAAAAGTATGTGACAATAACGAGGAAGAATTGATATGAACGCGGTAATGTATTTTCCTTTGAAACCCATATACAACCATGTACAAGAAAAAAGAATGAACGAAAAGAAGGAGTGAAACGGCGTAGTCGATTAGTCGCGGGAGATCCCGTCTGCCAGTCGACAAAACACACCCACGGCGTGGTAGCGGGTATACATCTAGATACGAAAGAGGTCAAGTAACCGCTCTGCCAAAAAAACAACAACAGAGTAGTGGAGCGAGGACATAGCAACAAACGCAAATTACACAATAAAAAAGGCAAATAGAAAAACGACAGACCGCGCGTTCGTGGTCGCGAGCGGAAACCATGACTATATAGTTATACAGACAAAATCACACAAAACAAGTCCACACCTCATTTTTCAGAGTTGGCAAAGCTCGACTTGTGGGGCGTGAGGTTCCCTATGTCTTGAGATCCAATAGAGACCTCTGAATGTCGATGCCGAACCTGGAAGGGGTATTCCGAGGGAGCTTCGGCAGCGTAAACGTTGCCATTTCTGCGATTGATGAGATATTTTCTGCAACGACATTAGCAGAATGATCGGTGCGAGCGAAATATAAACGTACATCCACCCTGGAATGATACCACCAGGAGGGATCACCCATGGCTCCGCTGCATCATAATTGGGTGGTGAAATTCGTCCGTCGGACACTCGGCGAACGATCCAGACGAAGCCGTTAAGAAGGACATAACTCGCAACGCCCACGATGACACCATACGCAATGCTACAGGACCTCAGTCGATCGTCGAACACTCTCAGTAAAAACTTACTTGTATGATAGTGGGATGATAAGAATCGTTAGGAATGCCGGGAGAGCATCGCCGATATAATCCCAGTTGATGTCACGGACATTGCGGATCATGAGAGAGCCGACGATGACGAGAGCACCCCCTGTAGCCCAAGGTGGGATGGAGGCGAATATAGGTGCAAAAAAGATCGATACGAAGAACAAGAGGCCAGTCACAACTGCGGTAATGCCGGTCTTCCCGCCCTCTACAGTAGTGTTTGAGCAAAGTCGAATTATAAAAAGTGAGTGTACGTACCTGCAATACCTGTCGCGGACTCGATGAAAGCCGTGACAGGGCTGGTGCCTACGAGAGCGCCCATGGAGATGGAGAACGCATCGACACAGTACGCGATAGTAGAGTTCTCAAAGTCAAGGGTGACTGGATCTCTCAGCCCGGCAAATTTGGCCATGGAGTATAAAGTACCGGTAGTGTCTACGAGTCGTGTCACGTCAACGTAAAGCGAAAGTTGTTGTAGATCTTACCCAAAATGTCGACATAGAGGAAGGTGACAAGAGCATACCAAACTTTGCCGTTACCATAATTATACTGACAATTTCTCGTAAGAACGGCTGCCAAGAGGAGCGGATGGCACGCTTACATCTAAAGCATTACCAATGTGCTGGAGCGGATGCCAAGCAGCAACCTGCTTAAAGAAATCAAAGAGTTGGTCCCCACTATCAGTGTGGGGGAAATAGGTCACGGGCGTGGAACGCGGCCACGAGATGATGGAGGTCACAAAGATGCCGATGAGAATGGAGCCCTTGATGCGGTACATCATGAGCAACACCGTCAGGATGCTTGTGCAAACACGAGTGAGCGCCTCATTAAAAGTGCCTGACAGGGCAAGTTCTTACCCGCCTGTGAAGATACCCAACCAGACGGTAGGGTTTCGCAAAATTGCCGTCCCACAGTAATATGGAAGGTCTGGCAACCAATCTGAAATCAACAACAGCTGATGAGACTACATGGAACACGACGACGAAAACGGATACTGCACCGTCCGCGTTGCATCCCCCCAAGCCCACATAGTTAGTCGTGTCCCCTCCAATGACGTTGAGGCCCCCAGACGCTGAGTGAGAAGGTGAGGACCACTTCGACAATGTGGGAAAATCAGGTACTTAGGCCGATGAAACTAAATAAAGAAATCAGTTCTGTTGCGAATGGAAACGAAATTCCCTTCTACACGTACGCAATATAGAGTCCGATGCCGGCACCCACAGCGAGAACGAGCGACTGTGGCATTATCCTCGCTAACCACTGACGCAAACCAAGCAGTGACAGAATGAAAAAAATCCATCTACATATGGGGAAGCGAAGTAGTGAGCGACTTCGGGAGAACTCTGGAAGCTTTGACACCCACCCTTCTAAGAAGACTGCCGCAAGAGCTTCTCGGTAAGTTATAAACCCACTTCCATTGACTCCGACCACCGAGTATGTGAACTGAATCGGGCAACACGTCAAAATCCGGCGAGCACATGCAAACGCTGATGAGACGACTTACATAAGCATTCAATCCCATGCCGGGGGCCATACCAACTGGAAGGTTGGCTAATGCACCCATGAGGACTGAAGAGAGGGCAGAGATGGCAGCAGTGCTGGTAATGAGATCCTGCTTGATCTCTTGAACACAGTACATGTATGCTTGATCATTCGCGCAGTTGTTGGGACCGTTGCAGACGCAGGTCCCTCCCGAAGAGGACACGATCGAAGCATTGACGGATATCTGCGGGTCAAACGAATGAGACTTTGCTTTCCGTGGTGTTCCGAAGGGCTCACAATGTATGCCATTGCAGCCTTTGTCGTATCGAAGGGAGAGCGTCAGCACAGGGCACGGCGAAACGGGAGCATAAACAGCGCACCCAAGTTGTCACACCAGCGCGGACATCCGTCTAAAGTGCGTTGTCAGTGGTCATGCACACGACCCCGAACGACGATATTCAACACACCATAAAACGTGAGCCCTCTCGTTCGCAGGGATGGCCGGATCCCTCAAGACGAAACCATCTCCCGATCACAGAATCGGCGACCTACCAAAGGTAAGAAATGCGTGCATGCCAAGGAAATAACAAATACCTGGGCGTTGAGTCTGTCCGCAAATGTGAGGGTCATGTCAAGGCAGGGGAACAAAGGACGTCAAGGAAGAGAAGGATATATAACGAATGTGGACTTCGGGGTTGATCTTGTTAAGGGGGCTATCACCGAAGCTTGTCTAAGCGATAAATGGAGCCACTTGAGTTGCCGTGGACCAACGCACTGAAGTAAATTGGACCTAAATCTTGACCTTTAGATGCGGCAAGGGTCGTTTCTATTCATAGCTAGATCTATTAATCGGATCGTTTGCCTTAGGTCCTAAACCCCTCATGACAAGTTCAAATGTTGGCGAGGCGGCACATGTAACCGGCAATCGCATGCATCATTCCGAGAACGATTCTCTGATGCGATCATATGGCTGTTCCCAGGGAGATAGACCGCAAGTTGCTTCTGTTTGTTTCCACGCACCAGTCGACTGTTTTAATTCTGGTTAAACCGTATGTGTGCCATAACGTGAGGTCACGCGAATTCCCTTCCGTACTGAGGTGATTGGAAGAAACACGGGTGGCTAAAAGCCAGCCATATCTTATCAAACGCCATCGCCGCCGTCACGCAGGCGCAGCAGGATACTTTTCAATGATTGATGAAAGGTTCTGAATTTCTGAAAGTGCAGCTCACTTTCAGCCAGCATGGGTTATTGGCATATTGTTGTCATATGTCTAACTCAAATTCCGCAAATAGGCTGTATCGCCCAAGTATCGCCTATACCAAGTTGACAGTAGCGTTTGTTATCATCTTCCTTTCTGCCGAAATGAACTGTTAACTGCCTCGTTTTTAATTGCGTAATAAGATGTTTACTCCACTAGATCCGGCCTGCCAGTGCTCGAGGGTACTTACCCCTGCCTGTCACACATTGAACCGTCATGATTTAGGCATTTCCCGAATGTGACAAACGCTCCTCGAAATTGTGTCAAAACATGTCCTTTCCCTCAGAGCCAGGTCGATCAGTCGGTGATCATGTGCCTCATGGTTACTGATATGCGGAGACCTTTACGACTGTGGTGCCCGTTAAACGTTATCGTGTTGGATCGAGAACATTCCACGAACTATACATAACCGCCTATCAGCTTCTTCTTGGACGCCTCCAGAGTTCCGATCTGAGTCCAGACAAAGGGATTGTGTAATGGGGAAAACAGCTTGCCTTCCAATCACCGACAGGCTCGCTAGAAACAGCGAAAACACCTTTTATTGCAAACCATCGATGTCTCGCGTTCATATCGATTACAATGTAATTGTTTCTGGAAAGCTTTTGGGGATTAGAGGGCAAACTTTGAGCTTGTACTCTCAGTTCACAGCAGGCACATTTGTAATTTGACCAGGAGACGCCAATTCACGACGTTAAGGGGGAGAAGGCTTACGTTCATAGTTCGCCGCTCAGCGCTCACCACTGTTAGTCTGAACCTTGAATGAGGACGCCACTATCAGATGGCAAGAACCAGTTCGAATTCCATGGTCCGACAGATTTGCTGTGTATTCTCCATTGAATGTTTCCCCGAAATCACGTATACTCGCACCACTATGCTTCGGACCGGTGGTCAGAGTGGCCATGTCCTATGTGGGTTGATGATGTTTCAAATGTGCTTCAGAGTTAAGGTTGGGTTCTCCGTCTCTCCAAGGTTCTGACGGCGACGGATAACCGAGTTCATGGTTGCCACTGTACATAACTTGGTTGTAAAGGCTAGCAGAGTATTTTGAAGAGCCGCAATAACACCGTCTCATCCCGCGGATTCGGAATTCCGAGAGAAATACTGCGCTTGCGATGCGCGTGACTTCGGAAGTGGGAAGAACCGCTTGGGCAGATTCAGAGTTCTCAAGGAAGCAGGACTCATGAATAAATCTCTTGTATAAAGTTTTCGAGCAATTCAACAAGCCAGCCTGGGCCCCGATGAACAATGAGTAATGTCAATTTCGACTAATGAGAGGCTTGGGCGGACTTACACTGAACAACTTGAAAAGTTAGGGTTTAGGGGAAGCGGATTACACGAAACCCTATCGAGGGGAAGTTGGACGCAAGTAGAGATTATGCATTATGCGTACCCATGCAACTTCTCTTCTTGATACAAGGGAAACTTTCAAGGCTTATCTCAGTACGTCGGTTGGGCGAGGGCACGTGTAGAATGAGATTCTCTGATGTTCCTGCATTGCTACAAAGGAAGGGTGGAGAATCACCATCACGTTGAGTAAGCTCCCGCGGTGAAGCCATGAGCCAAAGACGTGGATGCCCTTCTGGTCACAGAGTCCTGAGGCCTGAATTCTAGGTGCCGTTCGGTCCTAACCAGACCCAGTCAGCCACTTCGACCGAGCTGTGTCAATGATAAGTTCTCCACCCAGAATGACAGACAAAAAAACATAGGTTTGTGAAACTTAGCTTGAGTTACATGAGAAATGGTAGTACCTGCTGGACGACACAGGGCAAGTGCCATTGCTGTGCGGAAGTGGCTGATCTATTCGTAGCTCTCACGTGGCTTCGGCCACGCGCCGAGTATGGACCAGGAGGCGTAACACTCTTGTTCAGACCCATCCACTGTTTCCCTCCACCATTTCTCATCGCTCATTATTCCCCACTGGATTCCACCTCAAAAAACACCTTTCATGGCACTGCTACGTTGCTGTTGATGCCGTAGGTCTCTTTCAATTCAACTCGTCAAAGGAAACCCATCGGTACACGGGGATCAGGGCAAGGTCTGTTTGCGGTGAACTCCAAAGATTCCAACACTTACTTTCTGTCCTAGCTGCCCACATAAAAGAGCCCTATAGTGGCACTTTCTGTTTTGTTGATCACCTCCTTCGCCTTGTTACGGCGCTACCGCATCTTCCCGATGGTGGGTGATGAGTAGCGACACCCAATGAGCCCGGGCGTAAGCAGAACAGTCGCAATCGCTGCATATATTCAGCTTATCGATGATGTTCAGTGTTCAGCTGTCGTGGCACACTGGGTTCTCAGAGGTTGTCTACGTATCCCGTGGATTGCACGACATTGCACTGCCTTTGGATGGCGACATTCGCTCCGTTGACGTTTGATTATGCTGCTCGGTGTCTCTTCCGCCCACCTGCAACTCTGTTTGGATGGCGAGATGGGTGTAGTCCTCCCTAGCCCAGCCCGGCCATACTGCGTTGAAATTAGTAAGATTCTATTTCTAATTCGCACTATGCGCTTGCTTATTGGACGGGAAGCAGTACATATGCAGATATGCCTGCGTGCCGATCTGAGTGGCGAAATTCGCCACTATACTCTTTCCAGTCTGCCACGCCCTCGGTAAATTTCGCTCGGTGTTCCACCACACCGGCATAAGGCTGAGAGTCGAAATAGCGTAGTCGTAGTAGTTGGGATTTTTGTTTAGACTTGCCTCGAATTTTTCCGTCGAGCAGGTGCGCCCAAGGTAAGTAATCAGGGCGGAGGAGCTGTGTTTGTGGCCAAACACCGGCATACGGCGACCTGCTATTTGTCAGATTACACTTTTATTGTCTCGGCCCGAAAGTGGGTTTTCGGCCAATTTTCCGACCCCAGCGCCGCCGCTGCCACCGACAACGACCACCCCAACACCGCTGTTTAGTGCTGTTCCTCGACTCATCCTTTTCTCTAAACATTCTCCATGATATGCCCCGCAACCATAATCTGGGTACTTCCGCCCTACGAAACCGCAACCGAGTCACAAACAAGACCCGCCTCAAGGTCATCCATGGCAACATCGAGGCAGACGCCTTGTCGTTTGATGAGGACGAGGAAAAGGCTAGGATCGTCAGCACTGCTGGCGTGGACGCTGAGGACGCCAATGTGAGTCGCCTTTGAGCTCGTCGAGCGTCGTGTCGTCCTTGTTGAACATGTCGACGTGTCGCTTTCTGATTGGCTGATTTCGTGGGAAATCGATTATCGATGGCTGACAAATCTCACAGGAGCACCACCTCCAAGCCGTCCTTTCTGCGGCATCGCACCGCCACCAGTCCGTGGGACGTTCCACTCGCGGAGCAATCGACAAGGCCGCTCCGGTTGCCGTTGCGTATATCCCCACACCCGACTCGACGGGTCTGGTCGATAATTATGCCGACCTGTATCCCTCTAACCGATGGACGCAATCGGAGGCGTGCGTGCGCTCTTCCGAAACAGTCGAAGAATCCATTTCCAGTGGTCTCGTCGATTCGTTCACCTACTACATGGATGAGCGTGACAAGGAATGGCTCGACCGCAACAACGAGGAAGCGCGAGGAGAGGGGACTAGCGCTCAAGGCGCGATCTCTGCATCGGGTGCTACCACCCGCTCCTGCCCCCAACGAAGCGCAAAGGCAAAGGGCAAGGAGCCAGAGTCTGCACAAGCTGTTACAATCATGGAAGACGAGTTCGAGCTTGTAATGGGCATCTTCGAGAAGGCGACCCATGACAAGACTGAATTTCTCCATCACGTATGTTTCGCGACCAAGGGTAGATGGACGAGGTGCTCACTGACGATCCGACTTCAGGGACTCGAGTCCGGAATGGCCTTTCCTCCGTTTTCCGACTATCAAGACGTTTTTTTATCCCCCCTGCCTTCCTCCTTCTTTGCCAGCTTTATTGTCCCGTGCTGGATAGCGCCTCCTGCTCAGTTGTCACGTGTAGCGAAGGCGATCTATCCGTACTGGAGAGAACGCCGGATCGAAAGAGGTGGTCATCGAATAATCCCAATTCTTAACGTACGTATGCTTTACCACGCCATAAATTCTTACTGATCGGTGTCTAGTACGATGAGGCGGATGCCATCAACGAATCATATATATGCTTCCGCCGCCGCGAAATCAAGTCCGTACGAAAGACCCGAGCATCACAGGCGACATCTTCGGACAAACTGTTGCGTTTACAATCTGAGCTCGCCCAGTCATTGGAGCTGGCCAAGACACTGGTAGCGCGCGAAAATCTGAAGAAGGAAAACGCCCAACAAGTTGTCCAGGTCTGGGAGAAAAGGCTCGAGTTTGCCGAGCTAAAGCGTAAGTTCCCGGCCTTGGGAACCAAGGATGACGAGGAACTATTGCACGAGAAAGAGCGGGTTGCGAAAAAACCGAGAGTGGAATCAGCAAAGTACACAAGCGCACTCGTCGTCTTAACATTGATTAACCTCTCCTTGACAGCCGTATAACTGGTTTGAAGATCCGTACCAGGGAAAGTGGCGACTCTGGTCCTTCTCTCCAGACCGAAGCTGCCATCCGACCCAAAGAACGTCTCAGTCTCATCTGCTCTGCCGTCGAACGAGATCTCACGCGGCGCAAAGAAAGGGATCACGGTTACGAAGACATCCTCGAGGTGAGGTTAAGATTAACGTTCCTCTCCGGTCGCTCTGACAGAATGTACTCCAGAGCCCCTACCAGCGTCCGTCGTTCTCCTTTCCCCGCAGATATTGGAAATCCATTATTCCGTCGCCGCGACCATCAGGATCACCTTCGGTGGACTCTGAGGGGGAGGAAAGAAGAACCGGACATCTTCGCTATCTTCGCCGTCGTGTAACGCGGTCTTCTAACACTATGATCGATCGACGCGATGCGTTCTTCCGACTACATGGCTTCTCTCCTACCCGCCAATCTCATCGTAGCTTTGGTCGACGCTTGGAAGGGGATCCTGAGAACGATGAAGATCTCCGGAGGTTGCGGGAACGTTGGCGGTTCGATGAAGATGACGATCCGATGGTGTCACCAGAAGGGATGGACGAACAGGACCGCATTCTTGTCGACGACTTTTCCCCCAAATACCTGCGCCACATGATGACGCTGCTCAGCGAAACAGACCAACAACACATTAACAATGATGCCACACTACTGCTCGTTTCACCGGAAGGACGTCAGCAATCAGTTATCCCTTTCAGAACTGGTGCGCAGCAGCCATTCATCCGCAGAGACACACAGACACCACGTGGGCTTGCGAACGGCATTTCGCAGCTTGCCACAACGCGTCCGATGTCTTCGGTGCCTTTGTCGGCAGTCCCTAATGGGGTTCCAATTGCGATGCAGACGCACATGAAGGCATTGCAGCCTCAGACCGCCACTCCCCGTATCTCCCATAGTTCAACTCTGCGCCCCCCCGGGCCACCGCCGATAATGAATGTGGTCCCGGCAATTCCGCTATCTCAGACACCTCCCCCGCTTTCTGTCTCCATGCCTGCTGTACCGGCAAATGGCGTTGGAGGCGGCTCTCCATCTCCCGCGCCACAATCTTCTGATACAGATTCCGTGAAGAACACGTCCATACCAAATGGGAGTGCCATAAAGGGTCAAGCAGGCAACGGGACTAATCACCACACCTCCGAGGCAACCGTTACCCCTGCCACTGAGTCTCAACAGCCCGCCCTGCCCGCAGGCTCGCCTGCGCGTCAGAAAACGGACATGCAACCGGTTTCAATCCCGCTCAACGGATACCACATCCCTATTAACGGCTATACGATCCCGAATGGTACCTATGTGCACGCTCGTCCGCCAAATGGGTTGACTGCGCAGCAGATGCAAAACCTGAAACTGCTCGTCCAAGGTCAGGAGGTCAGCGGTCGTCCTATCCAAACTCCGTATGTTGGACATCTGGTGCCCAACGGTACCCATTACATGCAAATGGCCGCAGGCGCCAACCTGAACTTGAAGCTGGCATCTGGGCGACAGTGGAACGGAGCTGCGCCACCGTTGCAACAATCACCCTCAGTCGGTAATCAGCCACAAGAAAGTAACGTTCCTGCAGGAAGTCCCAACCTCGCCCACGCGGCTGCGGGTGTGTTGCCAACCCGTACGCCCTCGGCCAACGGTACCCGAAGTGTCAGCAGGTCGGGGGCAATTGGGTCGTCTGTCGGACACATTCTACCAGGCGGACAGTATGCTGCGCACTCTCTTTCCCCTCGGCTGCAGAACGCGGGTTCGTCTCCCCTTCCGAACACAGCGCCACTGCCTCCCCATCAATCTCCCCCACGTCAGCCTCTCACGCCCACAATGAAGATGGCGTCTCCGTCGTTGCAACATCAGCAAGCTGTCCCTAGTTCGCAAGGAGGGTATTAGCTGCGTCATGGCTGGTTTGCATATTCGTTTTTCCTTAGCCGACGGTAGTCCGCCGGTTACCTGCTGTCTTACTACAGCTCTAATCTTGTTTTTGATTACACTATCCGCTCCGTTTATGTGCTTTTCAGTTATGTATTTCAGTTCGTACATTCGCACAACGTCAATTGGACGCTGGAAGATACCAGACCTTGTCATAGCAATAATAGTGCCATTGAAAGTGAACTGAGACGACTATACAGTAGTGCTCAACTCACACAACGCCTCTTTGCGACGGGTGACGCAGCCGTCCAGGGTCGGTTCTATGACTAAGCAATGCCCCTTCTGAGTCCATTCACTCACCAGGTTGCTGGTTTATTCTTTTTAGCCGACGCAAACAAATGCTGCCCGGAAATAACTTAAAAATGGCTGTTGAACATTCTTTTCTTTCCACCACCTCTCGAGTCTAAAGCCTGTTCTTCTGTCCAGTCATTCGTTTTTCAACTCTTCACCTCTCCTATCTTACTGTTCGTTCTCGGCAATGAAGTGCTCCACTTTCCTGAGTTTTCTTGCTCTAACGCTCCCTTTTGCGAGCGCGACTCCAGCCCGTAGACACCACGAAATAGCCCACCGTGCGCGTGCTGATGCTGATGTCCACAAGCGTTCCTTTACGGACTCGCGCTTCACCTTCTTCGATGACGGTCTGTGAGTATCAATAGTCTGACTCTCATTTGGTCCTCGGTTAACTTTCGTCAGAGGTGCTTGTGGGGAATGGAACGGACCCACTGACCATGTGAGTGACTTGATTTTTACCCGTATTCTTATTTTCACAATGAATGTCAGATTGTGGCTCTGAATTCCTACCAATTCGGATCTGGATACCCTGGCCCGAATTGCTTCAAAAACATCACTATCACGTACAATGGTGCGAGCACCAATGCGACTATCACCGACAGGGTTCGTTCGACTCTCCCATTGATTGCATGTTTTGCGGTTTACTGACGTCGGAGCGCAGTGTGAAATATGTCCCTATGGTGGTCTCGATTTCTCTCGTGGCCTGTTTGATTTCTTTGCATCGGAAACTACGGGCGTACTTTACGGAGATTGGGAGTTCCTCGACGAAGAATGGTAGGCTCAGTCGCCTGCTGATGGAGAATGTCCCAGTCGCCAGCGATTGTGCCTCGTTAACGGACTCCAATATTTCTTCAAGCAAACGGAGGACTTTCTGCATCTAGACTTTCGTGTCTTCACGTGGTCGTCTTCCTTCCTGGGCAACTGGGATTGCTTTGTTTTGTTGGCAGAATGTTTGGGTGGTTTTGATTATCCGCCCTCTGCACCGCATAATAATGCTCTATACTTCAATAGGTTCATACAGTATACTAGTACCGTAACTGGATTGTGGGACGATGTTTGATTCGTATGACGGACAATTTTAGATCTTTGTTTTGTTCCAGCTTTCTGCGAAGCGAGATTGAAGCGTGCACGTGGTGACTTCTTAATATTGTTGACGTTTCTGAAATAAGACGAAGGGTAAACGAAACGGTCTCACCTCCTGAGAGCGCAGTTCAACGGGAACGAACTGTTTCACTCTGAATATTGAATAACGAGACTGTCAGCACGAAACAGAACGACGAAACGAATGTACAGTGAATGGTCTGGCATACGGTGCGGCGCTGCTACAACTTCGAATTCGACTTGACACCGGCGTCTGGCAGTTTCTGTTCCCGATCCGCAGTGAGTCGTCGGATCGCGTGCGGCCCGTTAATGGGTCCGAAAATGGGTTCGACTTCCGGACCCGCAGCACAACTTTAATTGAACTGCTGTTACATGCACCCAGTCATATTGACGCCTTGGCTTTTGTGTTTGGACAGGGGACTCAATAACACCCCGCAGCCCCGGGCCACAATGGTATAGGCCATTTTGTTCAATTTATCAACTTCTTGAATCATTAATTCAAAGCGGCAATGTCTTTCAAACTGATAGTGGCTCTCCTTGAACAGTACAGGCATCTACAACTCTTCAGTCACTCCGAGCGACCTACCATGGAACACGTACAATTACTGTAACGCCCCTCACGTTAATTCCCAACACTATCCAAAACCTGAAGATCCTCAGGCTACACTGGAATACATGAATGTCGTCATTCGTCACCACAAGGTATGTACCCGCGGCCTTTTTCGTTTCATACACATTGAAAGATACTTTTTTATTTATTTTTCCATCCAGCGGACCCCGGATAACCTTTACCCTGACGAACAGTCGCTCAACCCCACTTCTGGATGGAATTGTGACCATATTGTACAACAGGATTACGCAGCTGGGACCGCTCCCGTATATCACCAAACTGTCCTACCCGAATGGCACCCTTTTGCTTCGCAAATTTGGTTGGGCACGTGTGATGCTGGTCAGCTCACGCGCGAGGGTCTCGAGGATGCTGTCAAGCATGGCCAGGTGCGTTTGGCCTTCGTCCCGACTCCCTCTCGTTTAAGTAATGACACAACACATCGAATTTGCAGGACTTTTGGTCTGTCTATCACGATGCACTCGGGTTCTTGGATACGGTGGATCCTCGGGACATTTACGTTCGAACATCCACCGAAGTCCGGACGCACCAGGTCGCGGGTGCGATATTGTATGGCATGGACCCCAACACGATCAAACGACAATGGCCGATATACACACAACCTCAAAACGTTACCTTGCCTTTACTTTTCTTCGTTCGGTGATATTAACATTCTTTTCTTTCAAGATCGATTCGTTGGTCCCCAACTATGGCTGTCCGAACGCAGACGCTATCCGTGCGGCATATCAATCCGTGCCTGCGTGGACAGACCATCTGGTTCAGTATCAGGATCTTCAACGACGATTGGACACAACTCTTGGGACAACGGGCCTGAGTGCATGGAACTCATGGTGTGCGTGTTTGCTTGATGCCTGTCATAACGATTCTGAGCCAGAGACCGAACGGCGGCGAAACATCACACAGACGACCATTTCTTTGATACGTTTGCCTCGCGCACTTGCCACAGACACCCGCTTCCATGCAATGCCACCGGCTCGTGTGTTTCTCAAGAGGATGCTGATACCGTGTTCGCGCTCGGTGATTGGGAATACAAGTGAGTGCCATGCCGTAGGTCGTCTGCTCTTGCGTCTCAAATAGTCGTGAAGTTACATATGGAACTCGGCGCAGAACGCTTCAACTTACACTTCGCTCACGTTCGGTGAGCCCATCCCGGAAGACCATGCACTAGTGCCCCGCTCATCCATGTAAATACACAGGGGTGTTCTTCACCGAGTTGTTGCACAATTTCCAACGCTTTCGATCGGGCGAGGAAACCCACAAGCTCAGGTTTTACGTGGGACATGACGGATCTATGATTCGACTCACCGCGGGGCTGGGGCTTGGGCACACGTCAAACGGAGGTGCGTTGAGATGGCCTGCCATGGGTAGCGAGATCGTCATGGAGGTGAGTCAACTTCTTCATCTGATGAGCATGCATAACCTGTACGTAAAGGTCTGGCGTGATGCGACCGGTGGACGATTCGTCCGTGTTATACATGAGGGTACACCCGTGCCGAGTCTTCGATGGGTGCGATTGGAGGAATTCATTGGATTGTTGAACAATGTCATACCAGACGATGTCTACAGGTCATGTACTGAGTAACCATGGGTTGGACCAAGTACGTACTCGCCAAGGAAAACGAGTAATCCCGCTTTGTTTCCGCGATCGTTGGGAATATTCAGGTGGAGTCCACCCTCGGCAAGCCGCCAAAGTCAGGCTCGTTGGGTCTTCTTTTCTGCACACAGCAACCCGAACACCAATTGGCGTAAGATGACCCTGGTTCAGGGAGACGCCGTCCACATCAATTATCTATGTCAACCTCGGTTCGTCTGGCATTGCAATGACGTGATACTACTGTGCCTGTCTTGCGGGCATTCTTGACCTCAAGGCTGTGCACCTACATTTAAAGAATACTTTGAAGACGGCGCTGTTCATTCATAGCCATTCCAAAAATGCAGTTCACCGTTATGTACCGTACTATCTGCGGCGAGGAACCCGATACCGTAAACAAGAACCTGAAGAGGCTTACCGTGAAGGTGAGCCTGTGATTCCTGTGATTTGACCGCCACAGTGGCACAGCATCAATATCAGATCTCCGTTATGCTCAGTTCCTGGCAAATATGCGTGCTGTGCGGAGGTGCAATGCGAAAACAATACCGCGTGAAACAAGTGATAGGTTGACACATAGATGGAAAAGGGTTGCAAGAGACGGAACAGTCAAGAAAGCACTGGCTTACTACTAGTACCGTGCCCCGCTAAGTAGGAGGCTGTTCAAGGGACTTGGGGTTGTCCAGCAAGACTACTTCACTCCTGGATCTAGGTCCGTCGATTTGATTGTCGAACGTGGCCCTTTACAGCGCATATATATCCGAGCCGGGTTCACGATGTCGTGATTCATCCGAGGAAACAAATGTTGCACTAGACGTGGAGAGGTCCGATGCCACGACATGCGGCAGTACGAGTCAGGCCGCTTCGCACAATGGATGGTTGATCGGTCCGGTGTTCCATCTACGAATGGGTAGTTGCCAACACATTGACACGCACGGGACATCCCCATACCACAACGAAAGAGGACCTGGGTTGCTCCCTGATCCTATCGAGAACGTGATGTGTCAAGGCGGATAATGATAGACGAAGACGAAGCACGATACGAACCGTAGCCTCTCGAAAATTTCCATCAGGTGGCCGTCCTACTCAGATTGTCCCCACATGAGTTTTACTCCACAGTATACGGTAGCTCCATTACGCGGACGGATCCTGTGAGGTTATGCGGCTGGAATTGCTCGCCACAGCTGTACGCTCTGGATTCGATGGAGAACCTGTAGAGGACGAGAGGATTGCGTTCAAGTGAGTGGGGTTCTGGGGAGGACACTGTAACAATACCCCTCGGCGTCCGAATCTCTTGAGGTGACAAAGAAACATATTTCGATCTTAACCCGAAAGGACAAGGAGAACTCGCGAGCGCGTGAGCAGTGACGGACACGGGAAGACCTTCGTAAACCCCAAATTTGCCATGAGATTGTGAATTTGTGATATCGACATAGAAAAAACGGGTTCACCCTTGGGATGTATGGGAGTCAACGATGGTATCGCCGGCGAGACCGTGTCAACATGTGAAAGCTGAAGTTGACCAGCCGTCGATGTCAGATTTAGAGGTATCGGCCCGGGTCGGAATGCCTAATTATGTGCAGGGTGTGAAGATTGTTCTCCTTCAGACCGAATGACTCGGAACCATCAACTAGCTAAAGAAAGTAAAATGGACACAAGAGGGCATGAAGCCCAGGATTGGGATAAGCGTGCCGCTGAGCCAAATAAAGCAACGATCGAGCAACATGGGTTTGCCATAGATAGGCGCCTGAGTTGTGAATCACGCCGTTTGATTGCTCTCAAAATTGAATCAAAAGATAGTCAGTCCGAGGAGAACAAAGGGGAAATGTTGAAGCTTGTAAGTTCCCACGCAGTGTGTGTTCGCGGAGCAGTCGTAAAACCTCGCTCGGAGCCTCGGACCCAAGATATGTAAGTGATGTACAGTTGAAATGCTCATAATGCATATGCTAACAATGCATAACCGTCTTAATGCATTGGTTTTTGGCGGGTCCCGAGTCGGGCGCACCCAAAATCAGGGATATTTTGCATAATGCATAATGCATAGGTGTCAATGGTAGAATATGCATTACGATGGAGCGCAAATAGGCAGGTACTTATGACCGAGTGGAACATATGACTCGCAATTTTCAATCTTTCACGGGATGGGAACTCAACGGCACAATGCTCCATGCAAACTTAGCAAAGCAGAAGCCCCATGATAAACCCGGCAATTGTGATACACCAGAAAAACGACAAAAGTACACTGAAGATGGGTCTGGGACGTCTACCTCCCACACCGGATTCTCAGGCCGACGTTGTGGAGCATTTCCGAATGCATCAAGGTGCTCCTCTTGTGAAGACGTCTTCAATCAGTCAACCTTATCTGGTAAAATAAGAGAACATTCCAAAATGGAGGCTCGCATGAATGACAACCCCGCAGCCTTGTCATCCAAGAGACCTCGAGTTGTGCGTTCCAAGGGATCAGGCAATGCGCTTGCCGCTTGTGCGAACAGCTCGAGAAGGATTTGTTAAAGCATGGCGAGGGTGAGGATTTCGAGTTGTCGGCGATGTTGCGTGGTTTCACGCACTTACGGAGGCAGGAGTTCACCGGCTCGAGGCAGACGACGCTGTTTGAGCACGCTAGGCTAGCGTAGTCGATGAATGAGCCTGTGTAGCGGTGAGTGACATCACGGGTCACACACTGTCACGCATTGTCGTCTTGCATATCCGTGGTAATGCATCGGGATTTGCCGGGTCCCGACTCTATGCATTATGAGCATTAATATTTCAACTGTAGTAGTCAAAGTTGATGTCGACGGTCTACAGGGAGATGCGGGCGTGCGGAGAGAATATGATGCGTACTTGTTTTTCGGGACCGTCTTCGTCCACCTCGTGCGCTTGCTTGCGTTGGGACGATCGCCATCCAGTGCGCCATGATCTTATAACACGGTACCTCATCACAGCGCTTGGCACAAACCGACAGCGAGTGACCCGGTAGTATGCGCGCTCTGCTTACATAAGGCGCGGGTTCGAGTCGACGTCGTTGCCAGTCACTACTATTATCCCCCGAACGACGTCGCACACGATGGCCACGACGACAAGGACGACAACCAGCACCATCACCACCGTCGTCATCGAAGAAGGAAACTCCACAGCGAGTCCCTGGAAACGGTCAAGATTCAGGTCGGCCAGGTGAAGCGTCATCTCGTGCGTCTCACCGCGTCCTGGCGGCGGCACCGAATTCGCCCTCGGAGCCATCACCGCCGACGGCCTTCTTGTAGGACAACGACGAGATTATGGACGCGCTCAAGAGCCCCAGTCTCATGCTTTCTCACCACAGGTGTCGCACAACACGGCCATCTTTGACGCCCTCCGTTGAACATCTCTCAAACTACCTGTACGACGCACACATACAGTCCAGGAAGATCTCTACGAACTTGTCCAGTACGTTGTCGTGGTCATCGTCGGCTCCGCATCTCTTATGCACCCGTCAAGGAAATCATGAGCAGAGGCGTATTGAATCCCATACGCGAGTTCTTTCTGCGACACTATCTCAGCGGTCAAACCTGCCCGTCAGGAGTCAGGACCGAATCTGGGTGAGCTCACACCGCGTCGCGTCGTCCGTTTGCTGACCTGGCCTAGTCCCCAAAGGTCCTTCCAAGACTCGATCGCGTTCGTACTCACGAATTTCATAGAGATGATGAACAAGCTCTGGGTTCGTTTACAGCACCAGGGTCACTCGTGCGACCGTGAAATTGACTAACGACTCCTGTAGGTTATTCACGGACGAGTTCCACCTTCATTCGCTCGGACCGTTTTCATCCGCAACCGACCCGAAAGTCAACACCAAACTGACCGTCATCGCGCTCATCGATAGACTCACGGCCTACGGCGCCTGCGAGGCGGAGAGTGAGAACCAAGAGGGACCAGGAAACTGGAAGAGGCTGCTGCCAAGCCACTGGCAGAAAAGATCCCGCTGGAGAGAGAGAATCATACTTACAATCATCCGGATGCCGAAAAGGTCAAGGGCGCAGATGCCTGGGGTAGCGCAGTGGAATAGTCAGAAAAGAACATCGGAGACGGTGTAAACGCAGTCTCGTCGGAAGAAGGAAAAGGAATTGAAGGATGACGCGCCTGTAAGAAAGTTCCGTGGCATACCAAAGGACGTCCAGCTCTGTACAGTCCTTTGGAAACAAGTCGTCGAAGTCATCAAGGTGCGTACGACGGGATATACACGAATTAGTGACGTTCTGACGATGTGGTTGTAGGCTCGACCAGACTTGTCAATACAAGATATCACGGCCCTCTTGGTCTCGCTGACGAATCTCTGCCTCATTACCCAGACAACTCGAATACGTAGATCACGGAATATTCCGACAAGTACGTTTCATTTCTATAGATATATGCGTGTCTACTCCTGACGCCGATCTGATGCAGCTCGGATCTGCACGCCCCACAAACAGCTGCGAATCTCGCAGCGTTGCTCGTCGCCCCGATCAGCTCGTACCAATTCATGCTCGCGTTGCTCGTCATCCCGAGCTACGTCCCGCTGCTAACACAACAACCTTTTTACACGCGCCGTTCGATCGCACACGGCGTGTGCTCAAGAACGAACCCGATTGCGAAATATCGCTTACTCCCCCGTGCTCGCGCAAGACAAGCCTTGGTTCGATTCGCCAGCGCATTCCCCTGCGGTGCTCGCCCAGCGCCTCGTCAAGGACGGCGATGACGCGCGGACCCTTTTAACAGTCGTCATAGGCCAATTCGTTGTCGTTGTGGCCATGATGGGCGTGGGCCTATGGTGTGGGGTTGGCAAATGATCCTCGTCGGCATCGGCCTGTTTTTGTCGGTACTATGGCCCTTCAAGCGGGACTGGTCGCGAAATGCAAGGTTGGGAAAAGCTCGCGAGGAGGGTACGTTCATATATGGTCCCTAATCCAGGTCTCCTAACTCATTCTGATTTTCATCGTTGTAGACGATCTTCAATATTCGCAGCATCTGTGCCATGTCTCTGGAGCCAGTTCTTCGATCCCAGTTCGACAAGGCGATCTCTGTCTGTCTTTCTACCGGTGTCCGTGGCGCGTTTGTTGAAGGGTGCACATATGGTGTCGCTTTCGGACTCATTTACCTCACAGAGGCGCTCTTGTTCTATACTGGCGCGGTGCTCATTGCCAATGGCACCTACATGTATCTTCGGATGGTCCAAGTGCTCGACCTCGTCGTCTTCATGGTCACGATAGGCAACCAAATCATGGCGTTCGCTCAACAGACTTCCAAGAGCGTCCAAGCTACCACAGATCTTCTCCAGTTTGTAAAGCTTCCTACAGATGGGGCGAGTGAATCTCAAGGCGTGCTCCGACCACCGATCTCTGGCGACCTCGTGCTACGGGACGTATCCTTCTCCTACCCAGCACAGCCCGATACGGCGGTGTTGAAAAGTTTCTCAATGAAAATCTCAGAGGGGGAGTGTGTCGCACTCGTTGGGGCCTCCAGATGTGGCAAATCGACGGTGGCGGCTCTACTGCAAAGGTTGTACGAACCCACCGAGGGCACGATCTCTGTTGGGCTGAACGAGCTCCGATGGATAGACGTCCACCATCTCCGCAACCACGTCGCGGTCGTGAACCAAACTCCGAACCTGTTCGACGGTACCATGCGGGAGAACATCGCTTATGGACACCTCGACGAAGTCACTGACAATGATGTCGTGCGCGCCGCTCGCGCTGCCAACGTACACGAGTTCGTGATGTCGCTCCCGCAAGGTTACGACACCCTCGTGGGCAAGAATGCTGCGCTCATTTCGGGCGGACAAGCCCAGCGTTTGCAGATCGCGCGTGCGCTCGCACGTCCTTCGCATCTCCTGATCTTGGACGAATGTACGTCAGCTCTCGATGGTGCGAACCAGGCTGTGGTGCTCGAGACGATCAAGAGTGCCAAGGCCGGGCGGACGACGGTGATGGTGACACACAAGGTGGAGGTGATGCAGATGTGTGATCGGGTGGTGGTGATCGACGACGGGAAAATGGCGGAGGAGGGGCGGTACGAGGTGCTCCTCGAGCGTAGGGGCTTGTTTGCTAAGCTCGCGAGCGGAGGCGAGTGGCTTGGCGATTGAGCGTTCTGCGCACAAGGTGTTTTTCTTTCTTGGTTTCTCTTTTTCCTTTTTCCTCTCCGTTCATTCCATTCCATTGTGGACTCTATCTCACAGCGTATCTCCGTTCAGCATTTTCATTATTTTGTCTCATTTCTTGGATAAGAGCCGCCGCAGTTGCAGTTGCACCATTTAAGGATTTTCCGTTCTTGGGTAAATCCTTTGTATGAATACTTTCGATCATTCTTTTTGCCCCATTGTTAACAGACCATTGGGGCGACGTTCTTTTTCTTTTCTTTTCCGTCTTGCATAACAGCATCAGGCAACTGCTTGGCGACGAACGAACCGCACGACTACGCATTGTAGTACAACTCACGCTCATTTGACTTGGATAGATGTACAAGTACATGGCACGCGAACATGGATTGGAATAATCACATCGTTTTACCCATTTGTTCTTCTCGTGGTCTGAACAACGCAGTGTCCTAATGGGTGTATGTATGTACAGGCAAGATGATGGAATCGCTGCGACTCGCTTGCCGTCGGATCTAAGTTCTTTCCGTCCCAAAGTAGTGTTTCGTGCTGTGTGCCACTGGCACGTACAGATCCGTGCAGGTCGACTCGAACAGACAACAAAAGCATCCAGGAATTTCTGCGCCTAACGCCTAAGCAAGTCCATTGACAAAAGTATATCAAGAATGGTTGCGTTGGTGACGGTAAAGATTTAGCTTCGTGATACACTCATGTTTGACTCTGGACACTTGCTGTACCATATTCACTGGCTCGCCCACAGTGAATTTGACTCGCCGCAGCCTGCACGGTATTTGCTGTATAGTATGCATATGTATTTCCCATTAGATGCGCCACAAGCATGGTCCCAGTTCAAAACATTATACCTTTACCGTCCTGCCTAAGAATCCGCAATGGACACACCTGCCACAACTGCAACCATCACCTCTTCCATATCTCCTGTTACCACTCCTGCTACATCAAACCACCCAGACGAACACCACCCGGACACGCTGTTCAATCCCGTGTGGATGTGTGGACCACATGTCTTTTCGTTTGCCAAGGACGGCACCGTTGTTCG
>JBBPPA010000260.1:0-27279 GCA_038091735.1 Leccinum pellstonianum | reverse complement strand
TCGTCAAACAAGTACGTCACCGCTTCCCCACTCCACTCCCCACCTAACCCCAGTACCAGTGCGTCATGCTCGACCCCGGAAGTACTGTCTTTCCGCGGATCTCTGACATTCGTCCAGATGCTGTCCCTGTCCGCATGTTCCCTCTCAACAAGGTTCCCTTCGTTCCAAACAACGAACCTCTTCAGGGTATCTTGGACAAATACCAAGAAGGTTGTTCACACATGCCCATAGTTTCTCGGTTGCGTTGAGGAGGCTGCCTCCGTAAAGAAGGTTGACATGCAAACTCTCACACAGCTCTACGTCAGAGAGTTGGTATTAAACGAAGAGGAATCTCGTTCCAAGCCCACTGCGAGCACAACGGATAGCAAAGAGCGTTCCAAAGGCGTCGTGTGGTTTGATGACTCTGAGAAAGAGTTCGACGATTCAAGGTGATGCTATCACAGACAAGTCGGTAAGACGATCGTAGATCAATCGTGTTAAGACCAAGAGGCGGCGTGAACGTCCGAGGATACCGGCTATTGAAACTGGACTGGCAGAAGAAACCGTCGCGGTTGATAACCTCAAGAATAAGCAGAAATTAAGGTTACCAAATCCAGGGGCTCAGTGGATTAGAACAGACAATGCCCGCTGACGCTCTTCTGACCACGAAAGTTGCCAAAGACTCTCTGCAGGGCATCGATCCGGCAATCATGCCCCTCGGCATCATAACCCTCGAGGACGTACTTGAAGCTGAAGGTTGGTTGGATTGTGACCTTTCTCTATGCTCGCGTTGTCTATCCTCTTTCGTTCCATCCAACGAGCAGTCCAGTCCTCCGCCCACTCAACACCCGTGGTCTGAACTTCTTGCCGTCCAGGAGCGCTCCTCCGAGACCCCGTCGCGATAGATCCCCATCTCTGTCACGGTTCTCTACACCCGGTCAAGCAACTCAATCGAATATGTCCAGACCTATCACCGATATCCTACCGCCAGTGACGGACCCAGAGCCAAGCCAGATGTGCGCACGCCCAGAGAATCCGGCGTTTCCTCGTCATCGGTATCGCTGTCATCTGAAAGAGTCTCGGATTCGAGCAGGCCCCCTCGGTCTACGATATCGCCCATGAGGAAGCGTCCTGCTAGCAGTTCTGGTCCCGCCTCTACGCTGGTCGGTTCCCTCAGCCCTGCTACATCCCGGGCCGCATCCTCCGGGCCGTCTCTCGGAGCTGTTTTGTTGGAACGGAAAGCGTCGTCTGGTTGCTGCGGCTGCTGTAGGGCCCGTTGCCGTAGCCCTGTCGGACATATTCTTTCCCGGTCTCTGGTTCTGGCACGGGAACGAACGCAAGCGCGAGCGTGAGCACGGAGGCAGTGGCAGCGGCACGACCCCCAGCTATCGCCAAAGGCCCAAACGAGTTCAAGAACAGTCCTCTCGGCGCAAGCTAACCGATGACGCGCGTGGTGATGGCTGCCTTCCCTTTAGCTTCATCTCGCCCGGATTGCTGACGTCATCTGCATTCCACTACCATCCGCATGACAGAGGCGGTCGAGATGGTCTAGCGCTGCGCTGCCTTTACGCAGAGCTCGGTAAGCTCTAGCGGAATCTACCGATTCTACCCGCATATAGACTTACCAGCGAAGCTCGTGGACCTCTGCAGCCCGTCTGATTCAGCGGCGACGTACGTCCTTGATGATCGATGATACTTGATCGGGATGATATCCTATCTATGCCTCCAAAGGTGCTGGTTTCGGTTACTCGAGCAATTGGGAAGGTCTCGCATTCGCTTGTGCCTCCTCATGTGAGTTAGATGGTTATTGTATCATTTCATTGAGATATTTTGACTTTGATTAATGTTAATGGTTCTGCGTGTTTATGCAATGCGGAATCGCTCAAAAGTCATACTTACTATCCTTCTGCTTTGCTACACGGTTAAGGTGGTTGAAGACCTCGAGACAGCTATCTTTTACAATCCATACATCCATGCCGATGCCACAGGTATGACTCCACCCAGTCGGAATAATGCATACCCATGTGAACTTTACCACCCCCTCTGTCTTTCATTTGTAGTTGGAACCAGCCAAGTGCTCGATTACTCGGTTTGCACTGAGGTGCTTCCAGTAATCGGCCCTTACCTGAAATATATGGTCATCCCACCGATTCTATTTGATGCGCTGGTATTGATCTTTGCTCTCATTCCGTTGGTGAAGCAGTCAATCACGATACACAAGGCGACGGGGCGTTGGGATCCCAACCTATATATGTCCTTGATCGTCAAGGAGGGTGTTTCTTATCTCTTTTTGTGCGTCGTTCGTCGTATCTTTGTTACTAGTGGTCCTTGCGTGGGCGCTATCCAGTACGGCACCCTAATAAAGTTTTGCGCAACGACACAAGAATTTGATCAACACTATCGCCATCGTGATATCCAACGCGGACCCTTTGCCTTCTATCTGGGATCTCATCATCGGACTCTTTGACATCACCACTACGTTCCCTATCATGCCTCGATTTTTTATCAGCATGCGTAAGCTGTTCGACAAGGAAAGCCGTGGTCGCTTAGAAGGGATCGATGGTGTCTTTGGGATCTCTTCGCATTCTAGGAATGTTTCTGGACGGGATTACTGTGTTTCTGGAATCGCGTTCGCGGGTGTGAGTAGCCATCTGGGCGATGAGGATGAAGAGGATCTACAGCTTGAGGTTAGGGGAAATGATGTATAGTAGGAGTTGCATTGCCTGATTGATCGTCAGGGAAGGAATGGCGAGACATGATGTTTTCTTGTGATCAGTATTCATAGTTTGGTTTGTTCATACTACCCCCAGGGTGTTGGATCTTTGCAGTGTGGTACTATTGTTTAACAGGTCTTCCTGTTTGTGTGGATCAGCGGGTAAAAATCGAATGCGGCTGATAGCTACTAGTATCGTTCCTTAAGTTACAGGCCTTCTCCTTCTCCTCCTGTCGCGGGCCTTATCCTGTCCCTTTCCCGACTCAATCATATCCATTTGCGATGCAGGCCCAAGTGGTTCCCGGTTCCCGCACAACCACGCCGGTCCACGCCGACCCACAGGGAGTAATAGAGTTCGTTCTGGACATGGACACAGAATTCGCATTCGCCTTTAGATACCAGAGCCTGCAATCAGCCCTGAACCCTTCTGAGGACAAAGCCAACGAGGCTGATGATCGTGTCCCCAGTTACCGCTGGCATTCAAGGAAATTGGGTCAATCGACGGTGTCCATATGTAGCATGGAAACCGCATCAGAATGAATGAGCCTATAGCTAAAGACGATTAACAGAAGCAGAAAAAGCGGCACCATACCTTCATCCCTGCCACAGCAGCCATAAACAAGGATCATAGCAGACAAGGACCTCACTTGCCAATGACCTGCCCATTCCAGTCACAAAGCATAAACGAAGACGCACGTCGGCTCCTCCAAAAGACAGGGGACGTCGTCTCCAAGCCGCTCAACGCCTTCAGCCGCATCTTTAGCGACGCCCTCGACGACAGAATGTCTAATCTCCCGGGCCCGTTTGCGCCTTTTGAACTCGCCCGCGAGCGGGCGGCCCAACAAGGGTCAGCCTTATTTTTCGTTGTTACTTAATGGGTATCTGACCCTAGAACACAAGATACCAAGCCGCCGATTCAAACGACGTACAAACCTCACATGCATTCATCTTCGCGCAGACAGTTTGACGCATACGCTTCCGCGCCCATTCAGGTGCTCTACTTTTTGTTCCGTTACTAGCCTTCGAAAAATTCAGTCGAAATGTGTTTGATACGCTCGTGTCTTTTCACCCACGATGCTGAATCTGATCCACCAACAGAACACCAACGTGGCCAAACTCTTCAAAGCTGTCGATGCTAAGACCAAGGGCCCAAGCAATACATATATTACTCGAGTGGTGTCGGTACACGCCCGAAGACCTTAAGTTTGGTTGAAGTGCATGAATGTCGCTGAAAAAGGACATCCATGACTTTCTTCAATATGACTATTGCATGGTGAGCCCGCATTCAATAAAGACCGCGTGCACAACCCTGTATCACGGCGTAAAGGAACATGGAAGAAATCGTGAAAGATGTGATGCTTGGTTAGTGGGGAAGTACCAAGAATCTGGGATCAAACATACTCAACTAGTAGTGCGTCGGGTTCATTTACCAGCTGATTCCGTCCCAGATGTTGACGCCGTTTAGCATTTTCTCGAGGTGCATGTCAAATCAGGATCCTTGCGGGAATGATATACGAGGTACACTTCTGCGCCCGAGTTTTCCAGGTCGATCTTTCCCTTCATTAATGTTGGTTAGACTCGCTGCCATTACTGCATGCTTCGAGGCATGGGATGCGTGTACGTTCCACTTGCATTTCAGCAAAGGAAACTAAACTTACTAAATAGTGTCTGTGCACAGCCGCATTCGGGGAATCGGAAGACGTGTTTATGGAAGCAAGGAACTCCTTCGTAGATTTCATCAAACCCGATCAGTCAGAATGGCCAAGGGCGGTAGCCCTTTTGAGACAGATGAAGTACGAGAAACTTTGACGTTCGATTTGATCGAAGGGTGGTTTCCTGCAGTTACTGGATCATATCATCATTGAAATATTGAAACTCCAGGAGAGCACTTTGCTCACATGATGGATGCTCTCTTGCATCTTGTGGAGCTTCGTACGTTGGTCAGACTTCGTTTATTTCTTTGAGCTTCCGTCACAAATCTATCTGATGCCTATGACCCCAAGTCATCTCATCGTGTCTTACCAACAATGTACCACACAGGCTCACTCAATTCGAGGGGACACTTTGACGTTTCCGCGCTGCTCAACTGAGGCATCCATATAAGAGCCCGAATGCACAAATATTTCCCGCAAAACGTTTCGTAGACCACGCGACCTGTCGGGGTTGAGCATTTATGGGAGACCGAGTCTCGCACACGCGACAGAACTGGACCTACTCTCCTCAGCTAACCCTCTTTCCACAGCTAATCGGCCAGAAGGTGTACGTCGTCGTCATCGAGATTCTACGATATGGCCGGTTACTTGAGTAAGTTATCGTCCTCCATCCGATCGGGCGTTCGACTGATTAATATTTGGTTCATACTGATACGTCTTTCATGTCTGACCCATTCCTCCAGTTAAATTGACGTCAACGCAGCCAACGAATCTGATGACTTACTGTTCGGGGACAAAGTCGCCGAGGGCTTGACGAGGTCGAGCTTGAGGATGCTGTAGACCAAGGAAAGCTAAGAGCGAAGTGCACGGGAGAGAAGGGTGGGAATCGTGGGATAGCCAGTATATGGGGAGTCGCTGGCACGGAGTGAGGAGAGGATGCGCAGAGCTGCGGGGGGAACCTTGACCGATCCTGATACACATACCAGTCAGCCATCGATCGCACTCGCCACGTCGCGAAGCGCTCACCTCATGTTCCTTCCGAGGAAGATGAGTTCCTTGGGCATCTTGTCCGTCTTGTCCTTCATCTACATGCTCTGCTCGTACTGATTCAATTACTCTACAGACCCGCCGTCGTTCTTCTTGCCATACCTCACCGGGTGCATCAATGTCGCGTATGCAAATAAGTATGGCGTGCTAATGCCTCATGAATCGTCGGTATTCTCTGCTCAACGACTCTTACACGCGGACGTACAGTCCGTGATCGAGCAAGACAAAGTGGAGCAGAGGTCCAAAACCAGACCGTCGTCAAGCGCATCAACGATAATCAGAAGCGGTGAATCCGGGGTCTCCGCTGCAGAGGATAAGAGGTCCAAACGATAGCTTCTCCATTTACTCTCGAAGCACCTTCATTGGAATCACGTAGTCCTTTCTCCAACACCGTGATCACTGCAGGATAGATGGACGGAAGGAAGGTGAGAAGTTGCCTTGTCAGCGTTGGAACTACGTGTTACATGGTGCGCCACTCGAGATCTCTGCATGAACAGAAGAAGCTGGCAGCTAGCCGCTAGCCGCTTCTCAGTCGGGTACATCCATCTCTGCTATCGTCTGTGACACTGCCAGGTCGGCCATTCAGCCAACAGATAGGTTTCTGGTCCAGTTCGTCTGCCCATGAGCAAGTAACCCGATGCGTGTCCCTTCGATGCACTCTGGCGGCGGGTGCCGTTGGGCGAAATCATAGGCAGCACTGGGTGCGCTCGTTCTGTGGAGGGATTCTTGAATGAGATCTACGAGTGGTGGATCAGAAAGTTGAAACGCTAATGATTGGTGTTGCAATTGCTCACTTGAACGTTGATCCTAGATGGTTTGATTTCCGAAGACGACAGTGTTGACCGTTTAATTGACTTGTAGCATGGCCTCCTTTTTCAGCTTTCCTCTCGTGCTTGGGCACGAACCACTCTGTATATATAGGTCACGCCGGTGCTCTGGGTCGTTGGTGCATCGACTCACCTCAAGTTCCTTGATGAACGCAGCGTGGGTCTCGAGCGCGTGCCGCATTTTCGCTTTTGAGCCACATACTTGACGAATCCTGTCTGAGGATCAATGAGCTGGACAAGATGTAGAGGCAACCCGACGTCTTCCTCCTCGCCTTCCAACGGGTCATCGGCCTGCTCCTCTTTCTCCGGAGGGGCGTTCTCAAAGTAGTCAGCAGCGGGAGGACCCGCCTCGGAGGGTGATCGGGATTCAACGTTCAACTTTGAAAGTGTTGAAAGCCGAGGGTGGCTCTGCGAGCGAGGCGGTCTGTGTTCGCCTGAGGCGAATCTCCGTCTTTGCATTTGCAGGATTCACGGAGGAGGTGGCATGTTGTGTTGGAGGCGGATATGCTTTGCGAGGGCATCGGAGCGAGTAAAAGAATTGTCACACTCTTTGTGCGAAGGTTCAATGACAGCGAACGCGTTGAGGAGGAGGTAACTTTTTGACTCACCTGCTTGGGAGCAAATAAACAGTTTTTCTCCCATGTGCGAACGGATATGAGATATCAGTGCGAGGCGAGAGGTTTGAGTCAGCCCACGGCGGCTGTATATAGACCATTCGCAGGTGTAATTTGACTTGTGAACGCCAATGTGGCCCTAGGATGTGTACGCGTCATTTGGAGAGAATAAATAGGGGGGGGGGGGGGGGTGGGGAGGTGCGTACTGAAGTGGATGTGCGCGATGAGAGTGGGCAAGTGATGCCGCAGTCGTTCGGCCCCTCGTTCTACCGTCGACGCAGTGGGTGACCCTGCGGTCTCATTGGGTGCAGAAGTGGGCGCATAACCGCGTTCGCTGTCGGACGAGCCCTAGTCGTACTTGAGCGAGGACTACGAGAACGAAGGCGACGACGAGCGGAATCCCGACGGAGGAGGGTCCAGAGTTGGTATTTGTCTCTGTTTGATACGACTTGTGACCGATTATGTAGTAGCGTTACTGACTTGTATAATATGCGTGACTGACCGATGTGATTGATTGTCTTGCGACTGACTGGTGCTACCACCAACGCAGTGAGCTATTTGAGGTTACGCCGCGTCCACTTCATATCGCCGACACCTAGCGGCTGATGACATTATATTCCCATCCCTTTCCCCACTGGCTGCCAACCAGCCGTTACCTCTATCGTATGCCTTCGACTCACGGAGCTCATCTATCTGCCGTATTTCGTTCAGCTCCCGGTCAATGTCCATGCATACTTTCTCAGGTCCCAGACCATCAATTGATCTGGACACGTTACATAACACGTCTCTACGATCCTCTTCCCTGACCACAGATGCCCATAGATCCGCCAAATTGAACTCGTGGTGACCCATGTACACGCGATGGTCTGCAGGTAATATATTGTCGGAAAGCATGGAAATGTTTATTCCACGCGTGTCGAGATCGTTGAGTGGAAGGAGATGAACGCTGAGCGCAAGCAGGCCGAGAAGGAAACAAGAAGGATGTTCAAAGCCGTGCGAGACAGAGAAACTTCTTCTGCCCCGGGCCGCTCACGGGGTAATATTTATGAGCTGTGTATAAGAAGTTCGACGATATGATCGCGAATTCCGAACGTGGTTCTTCTCGGCGTCTCCCGCGTCTTCTTTTAACGTTTTTATCATTTTCAGAGTAGGGCATTTATTCACAATGCTATCGGCTGCGACCGGAGATTCACACACCTCCGAGTCATCATGCATCATGCTTCGACGACCTGGCTTCTTCGCCGCTTCGCCGCTTCTACACTTCTTCCCTACATCTCTTCCAGTAATCTACGATCCACAAGCGTATTAACCATACCTTGACGTATCACGGTGGAGGGCAGGTCATTTTTCCGGATGAGCAGAGGGGTATGGAATGGAATTTCGCGGAGACACGCAGCGATATATGATCCTCGAGTGTTCCTACCCTCAAGTGGTGGATGCCTGTGAAACGCCGGCCCTTTGGAACGTTCTCCGAAGCTCATTACACTATGACCACGTTGAATTGATCCAACTCAGTTGACGGCAAGAGTAAATCACAACTACCACTGTGAACGACTGTCATGCGATCTTCACCGTCTAGCAATTGCAGTACTATTAGGCCACGGCAAGTTTATACATGCGTACGACATACCTTTGCATATAGCGAGTCGACCACTTTACCGACTTGCTCGAGAGTATCGATAGCAGCGCCATACGAGTTCTAGAGCGCGCACGACGTGAGAACCGCACAGTCAGCAGTGGATATGGAGAAACATACGTCGACTTCCGGTTTATCGTACACGAGAAGGCACCCCCTTCCTTGATCGAGCACCCCGTGAAGGACCTTGTCCATCCCATTTGTGACAGCCTATCGGAAGCGTCAACCAAGAAGGCACCAGCCCAAATCTATCCTTACTTAGCTTCGATATCCTGCCGGCTTTGGCCGACCTACTTCGCTATGTAGTCGATCTCGACAATAGAGTAGGGTTCAACAATGCGGTATATATTCTGTTGCAGCAGGGTATCATACAGTGCAGCGAGGTGCGAACGAATTGTCTGGTCAGATGAAAGCTCTGGAGAGGGAATTTGATCGTGCATAGTCAGAAGAGACGACAAACTGACCGTCTTTATAATCATGCAAAACCTTCTTAAACTCGGCAAGGTTACGGTTTGGGTGAGCGATTGCGATGGCTCGCATGCACTCGATCTCTCGCAGCTGATCATACTTGGTTGTGAGCTTAACGGATAGAAGCGACGTGACGTCTTCGGCTAGAATTCTCGGCGGTAAAGAGGGGCTAAAGATCTATGACGGATGGACCCACCAAGTTGAGTATGACCTTGCACAAAAGCATATACTTGAGCGCAGTCAGTGCAGACGGATCGTCCTAAGTGGTCACGTTCTCAGATGTCTCAAAGAAGTATGAATAAACGGTGCTGTAATCCTTGTCCTCTGCGTGTAGAACGCCGGTCAAGGGCGGCTTGGAGGTGAGGTGAGGTGGACGATATATCGAGTTCGCAGCCGTTCTGGCGGAGGTGAGTGCAGCCTTAAAGGTGGATGGTTCTAGCGAATGTGATCAAGTTAAGGGAGGATCAACGTACCTTTGCTTTGGTGAAATTTGCTACCCCTCGATAAACTCGACTTTCGAGAAGGTGGACTTCGGTGAGGATCATCTTGTCGTCAAGTCTCTTTAGCTCCGTCAAGAGTGCATCAATCCGCGTCAAGGCAGCTTTGAATTGCAGTGCTTCTAGCTGTCTACGAACATTGAATGAGTGACACAGCGGGATTGATTGATCTTTACTTAGTAAGTGCTTTCACAGTGCGACGAGACGAATTTCTAGACTATGCTTCAGGAATATACACTTTTCACGGTTTGACCAGTCCATGTTGTCCATGAGGACGTCTGTTTGAACTTGACGGCTGTTGGGGATGTCGTTGAAGTAATTGAGCAACGTTCGAACCAGACCCTTGGCGTTTCTGCACACAATCAGGCTCGTGTTGGCCGACGGAGAGGGAAAGGCGCGCACTATTTATCAAGGTAAAGCTCAGAGAGCTTGATCATGGCGGACTCTTGGTCCTGCAGCGACAGATCTCTGTCAGTGGGTGCATCGGACGTCGAGGCTGTAAAGGGTATGATGACTTGTTACGGACGTAAGATGCTATTAAGACTTACTTGCTGGAGCGAGTATCTCCTTGTAGATCTGTTCAGCGTCACGCGTTGGGTTGGTGGCAGCGACAGATTCTGGGTACCCACTCTGCTCCCTAGTCGAGCACTCAATGCATGTGATTTGGTCCCTGGTGAGTCAGACTGCGTTTGCACGCATGCTCGCGTGCTACTAGTACGCAAACGTCCATCCTACGGCGACGTCATTCAGATAAAGGTTGGGCGTATCGATGGAACCCCGGCATAACGTACTAGCCGAGACCACGCACAGGCCCTCAGCGAGTCAGTTGTTTACATAAATAGGCAAGCCCGGCCGTGACGAGGGTGCAACCCCTGCGCAACTTGAACCCCGCAGGATTCCACCCGATCCCTTCCCACTGGCAACCCTCGAATCATCAACATGTCCGACATCGTCAAGATCAAATTCGATGTCAAGACAGGCTATACTGTCACTTTAATGCATTAAATGACTGTCATTACCATCAAAAGTGTGAAATGCCCGTCTACCAATACATCCTCCAGTGTCTCGTTAACATTCCGAGGACAATATCTCTTGAAGAACCCAAGTAATCCGAACTTTGATCAGTAATGATACCGGCAAAATGTGTGGCCCGGGACGGAGGCGAAAAGTGGCACAGTGCCAAGAGTTGACGCATTGATGAGCATAAGTACTGCCCTATCTACATAATTCCCACGGATGGGCCTCGGTCTTTTCGTTTCATGATACCAACCGATATACTCTTCCATCTCTCTCCCTTTCTCAGCAACGGGAATTCATCGCATGCGTGGCGAAGGCTTAACGTTACGTTTGACGTAATACTAGTCCACTCAATTTGCAACGAACATGATCGATACACGCGTCCCATCGCGCTCTCACCCGAAGATCATATCGGGAGGCTAAAGTACTAAGTTTGATCGCGTACGTTACGTCATAACGGGAGCCCCCCGTAGTAGATTGTCTGGGCTTATACTTGAGCATCACTTTCTCACAGCGCTCACCTGCCAAAATGCGCGCACGCCGCAGATTCCAGCTCTCGTCACACAGCAGTTGGGTCTCGTCTGGACCTGTCACATCGGAGGTCCGGTCCTTGTTTTGGTAAAATCAGTGGACATGAGAAGACATCGGGTTCACTTTGCCTGTCACGGTATCCCAAACAGGAAGCAACCCTTTGACTCTATAGTTGGGCTCCACTGGCACGACGGCTCCTTTACTGTGGCACGGATCATGGGATGCGAGTTAGAGAACCCGGAGTTTGCCTACCCGTCTGCTTGTTATGCAGCAATCGGAGACGAGGAGAGTCCAGACGAGGTAATCCACCCGACTCGGTCGTCATCTTCCCATCAAAGACGGTGCGTGACGACTGCCGGGCGCTTGTCGTCTGACTTGCCATCCTATGTGTGCGTAATGTCTAGCCTGACACCGTCCGAGAATGCTAATGGTTTACCTTTAACTAGCTGAGGGGAACACAGATCGCATCGGTTTCCTGTGTCTCTGGCCGCTAGAAGCACCTTTTTCTAGCCTGGCCCTGGCCATCTCTGGCTTCGAGCCGCTCAATTATCCTCCGGGACCCAACTCTTCGTCGCCCTCCTGGCACTCCGGATTTAGTTCCACTGCGGTTAGAAGGCTCCTTGGACTCGTGGAGCATCCTGATCCAACAGGACGGCAATGTACATACCTCTAATTTGGGATGCATTCGAACTGTGAATATATCGGGGGTGTAACGTGAATACCGAAATCAGTTAGTGGGTTTTTCTTATCTGGATGTTTTTGATGAAAGTCCCCCCTTTTGATCTCCCAGAAAAATTTGCCACCGCGTCCACTTTCCTTGGCGACGGAAACTCTACTAACCCTCTGGGTCTTATAGAGAAGGACTTATCGATTTGGGGGTGAGTCTTCGGCAAGGTGCAATGCCGGCACGTGTTGACAATTGGGGATCGCTTAGGTACTCTGCCTGGGCTTCAGATCGGTTTCCCTCGACTGGAAGGAATGGCACCGCTCTCAGTGCAGTTACCACACCATCGCTATATCCCTTCTGTTCGGCAATGTGAATGTGATGATGAAGATGCAACGCTTTCCGACTGCGGCTGTAGCATTCCACTATTTCCACAAATGAGTAGCGCTGATCGCAGAACGGCGTTTGGGGCAGGCCCGCGCTTTGTTGTTGTTGCTGCTAGTATTTGTTATTTATGTTTACAGGCAAACACCCCATTTTCATGGGTTCTGTTACACTCTAATGGAGAAACTGCACGGGGACCTTGCAGTTTCCCATGCCGGCATTGATTTCTACTCTGGGTAGATGATTTTCTGACAAGGAGTGGGATCCATGGTCCTGTAATAGGTTAGGTTGGGTTGAGTTGGATTTGCATTACGACTGGGTTTGCGCCCCTTGACTCTTCCCTTCTTCCTCCCTCCTTCCTCCCTTGCGAGGAACCATGGCTCGTCTTGTTCATCCTTTCGACGCCCATCCAAGGGAACAATCCCGTGCGATGAGTTTGTTGGAATTCAACAACTTATTCATTGAATTAGATGACCAATGGCGAGCCCAAGAAAATGACGATCGTGAGCGTGTCGCAGCGCGGTCAGATGCACTCATATTGGGGTTGACAGGATTAAATGCCCCTGCAAACACAAGGGTGGTTATAGAGCCTCTACGCAATCGCCTGCGCGTACCATACGAGCTGGATGTTTCCAGGGATTACGACAGCCTCATATCATTTACAGATGAGCTCCCTGTCAGCTGCGACCTTTACATCTATCGTGTTTTTCCTTCAACAATGACGCTCACAAAGAGCTTGCATGTCAAGGTTCGCATGCGCACACAGGCAGAACAAGTACGTGTTTATGTTAGAGAAATCACGTGTTGCTTATGACGCTTCACACCTTGGCAGCCCCTTCAACTTGTGCATCCCCACAAGGTGCCGAACGTATGCATTGCGCAAATTGGAGCACGCCACAGCGTCCGCCTTTTTTTCCCTGCCCTAATACAGACTGCCGAAGGTCGTGTAGACCTTACTGAGGATCAACTAGCAGCTGTTTACAACCACGGCTTATACCCTGCCATCTGTCATCTTGCTCCAGAACTGGCTACCAACTGGTCACCATCCTATGCTGCAGCCCAGCTACGTGCCCGCAACCTTAATGGCACCTATCAGGTTGGAACACATCCTTTTCCTGCAGATTCAGCACGTCGTCTAGGATCCACAATCAAAGGCAACCTTCAAGACTCATTTCCATGGGCCGCTGGATGCAAGTGGATGGTGCAGATTCAAGGGGTGAAGGAAGCACACACCCACGTTCCCAACGACTTGATGGAAAGCCACATGGCCTTCGACGATCTTCTGGATGGTCTGATTCCCTACTATATTCTTAGTGGCCAGTCATGGGTTGATGTCGGGCTACAAGTGTCTTCCGAGAATCGTGCATTCCAGTGGCGAACTGATTCCCATCATTTACTTGTGAAGGAGTTTTCTGGCATCACAGAGAACGCAGCACAACGATTATGCAGGCTACCCTCACGATCATACCACCGTGACTACGTTGCGGGCCTAGTCGACTTATCTGGTTTCCGCGCAACGCTCAAACATAACCACCCGGAGGCTAGAGTTGCCTATGTACAAGCATATACCACCGACAAATCCCTCATTGCCCACTTGGAGGCTGGAAGACATGGACTGTTCATGAGGGGAAAGGATGCCCTCAAGGGAAACGAAGACGATCACATTCCTGATTACTGTAAAAGGATGATGGAAATTTATCAAGCTGGCGTTAGGCACACGACTGCCGCTCGGTTAGAGGCAAGAATTCCAGCTCGCTCGGCCATCGATGCAATGCCGGACTTTCCTAGAGACCTTTTGGCGCAAGCACTATGTCAATTCTCTGCTACGGACTGGTGGTATGTCGCAAACTTTACATATTTTCAAACATAGTCTGATATACACATCAGGCAGTGGAAACAGATTCGCATGCAATGTATTGGAGAGACACTTGCACTGCAAATCAGAACTCACCCTTCGCTCAAATATATGAGGGAGGCTCTTAATTTGACCGCTGCCTTGGTATGGCTTGCAAATGGACTGAACTCTCGACCTGACGATGATCAATATGGCCGGGACGTTATGATCACCTCCTGTGTGACAGCAGGGAATCAAGATCATGGTATATTCTTGATTCCACCTCCCGCCCAGGGTGGGCCAGGGGATTTACCTGTTGTCCGACAGGGTGCAATTTTCCTACGTTGCATTCTCTTTCCACCTCGCTCAGGCGTACCCCGCTTTTCATACGGAAAGGAACTAAATAATGCCACCTGGATCCACCTTTTTAACCAGACGCCAGATCAATTGCGTCTGCGGGCTCTACCCCCACCGTTTATTCCCCGAAGGCAGCTCCGGGCTGCTGGCCATGTTCCAACTCAAAAACGCATGTCGCGCCCCCATGGGGTCCAGATTGATGCCCCACTACCTGAACTCGCAACCATCAACTTTCCGCTTCCTCCACTCCCCCAAGACATCGCGGAAGATTTGCCCTACGAGGAGCAGGTGGTGTATCTTGAGGATGTAGCGCAAGACCTACCGACAGAGTTGACAAGGCTCTGGCAACAATTTCTCACCGACCTCATCCAAAAATGCGGCAATTTGCGTGGTGCCAGGGTTGATGCCTCCCATTGTCGCCTTTCTATGCGAGAAAGGCAGAACATCACGCAGGAAGCACTTCAGAATATCGATCTTTCTACAGTTTTCAACAGGGTTCAGTATCGAAAGGCCACCCGAAAAGAGTGGGCAGATGCCTTCGAACATTACTTTAGCCCCTTGGATGCTAAAATTCGAATCCAACCTCAGAACTTTCCACAAATGATGTACTGGATGCGCTGGGCAGAGTTGAAGACGCTGGTGCCTGACGCGGTAGGACATATGAGAAGACAGCTTCGTATCCTTTTTGATCAACTCCTCTGGGTTCCTCAGACAACATTAGACCGGTTGTGGTTATATCGAAGAGACGATCGCTTTCAGGTCTTTCCTCAGGGCTGTATCTCGAACGCCCCACAAATTTTGATGCATCCACAATCAATGCAACCACAATGGAATGGAGGTCCTGCGTTGGGTGAAGATGCTGAAATGGAGGATGTGGTGCCTCAACCAAGAGCTAGGGGGCCACAGCCAACTCCTTATGTGCATCTCCGACAGGAGGAGGAAGAAAGCTCTGATTGAGCTTTGTGGTTCTCTTAGCATTTTGGGTGGTTTCTATCTTCATGCGTGTCAACTCTCCTCCATATGCACCGTTATTTTTTTTTGTTCCTTTCTCTATCTGTCTACTTTTTGTTCAGGCTCTGCCACCATATAGTTTTTCTCCTCCTCTTCTATAGTTTCTAGCTTGTCAAAATAGTAGTAGCAGTAGAAACTTGCTCCAATAACATTTTGTCCTCGGCAACGATTACAAAATTCCCGGTAAGTATGGTCACGTCATCTAGCAGGAAATTCGTGATACGTGTCGAACGTTGTCAAGGCTGCACGGAATCATTGGGAATGCTCACTCGTCGTGGTCAAACGAGACTCTGTATTTACTATTTACCTGTACGGAACGGGAATGTTAATGTACGTTAGCATCCGCGGCAAATATGTACGTGCGTACGTGCCCAAAGTTCGAAATAGCCTATGCTTTGCTCTGTGCGCTCACTGAATTGTCCACTTTCATCCGTGTTTGGCTTGGAGGCAGAGGAGCAGGAGGCACGCAATCATTTCGCAATAACGAGAAGTCGATCTGATCACCATCAACCACCTCCACCTCGATTGCAGCGAGAGAGAACGCACAGACAGCGCAAACAGTGCGATCTTTAATCTCCGCAGCAGCATCCGTTTGCCACTGACGGGTTCATATTGAATAGCGCGCCACCGGTGGAGTACCTGCGAGTGACCGCGTTTCAAGTATCGAAACTCATGAATCAACTTTGCGACATCACCGATGGAGACGCACAAAACCAACCCATGCGTGTCACGGTACAATGACGCCGCTGGAGGCTCACGGGAACCAAGCTATGGAACATCTCTATCAGATGCTACTTGATGATCCATACCGTCCGTGGAGGCTTTCGCCGTGACGAAACGATCAAAGTTGTCCTCGACGAGTACCCGGACCTGTTCCGAACGTGCGTCTATGGACGCCTGGAGTTGGTATATGCCAGCAGCCATGTCCTGGTAAGTTGCGTTGGGATGGACAACCCAAGAACGCTTTGGAGTCGAACGACTTTGCGCTTAACATGACGGTAGCCCCTACACGTTCGTCAGACCCAGAGCTTGCAGGACCACGAATAGCAAGTCCCCACTCGTTTCGGCGTCCATGGCCCTAAGAGTGAAAGATGGCGGTCAATGAGATGTCGAGACGTGATGAATTGATCGGCGCACTCGGCTTTGGCACCCAGACCCAACGGATCGCCGTCACCATCCCCACCGACCGAGGTGACGACGTCAGACAGTGTGTCTTCCAAGTCATAATCTACGTAAGCGACAACAAGACGGGACCATCACGGCTGACTCAGCGTGATGCCCGCCACGCGAGGGCGCGTTTCCGGACCCACCCGATCGATCGACCCGCGCCACCCCAAGTCCGCGACCTCCGAGTCGTGTCACGCGCCCAGAGCATGATCGAAGTGCGAACGACGGCGAAAGCGAAAGAGGAGGAATGACTGACACGACTCACCGGGAAGACCAGGTCCGCCCTCGTCACGAGAGGCGCAGGTGGCCCGGCCGCATCGGTGGCACTCCAACGGAACGAGGAGCCGGGAGGGAGCAGCGGGGGCATGAGTCGTGTCGCGGACTCAAATTCGCATATTACCCGGTCTCTCTAGATTCCTTCGCCCCTTTTCCTTCCCCGAACTCCAGCATGCTGCCAGTGGGGGACCTGTGGTCATCGTCAATGCTACCCAATATGCGTGCGATGCACTCGTTGTCTTTTCCGACACAGACCGTCAGCAAGAATCACGACTGAATTTATTCCATCCAGAGCTTCAATGATTTCGATTGGCTTCGCGTCAGTTGCGACATGGGAAACAAAGCATTTGTTACTCGATTCCTGAGCATCCGTCAGTAATTCTCTTTCGTCGGTCGCCGATGCTCCCACCTGCTGACTGCTGCTGAAGGCGAGTGGGTTGTCCACTCTACTCGGTTATGTTGCCGCCGTTCATCCATGGCCTTGACTACGTACTACTCACCCATTCCTCTTCAAGTTCAGGCTTGATCGAATCATGGAAAGCATACTGGTTCAAGTTCAAGTACAAATGGAATGTCTGGTCGTTTACTCTCAGTACACCTTCATCGCCTGAGATACACGCTCGTTGAACCACTCTCACGCAGTTACTTGGGCACCAATATCTCCATTATGGTCTTGGTCGACCACGATCTAAGCAATACATCAATCAAGGATTTTGAGGCTTCGGGGATGCAAACGAGCGAGCGTCGATTGTTTTTGGCGTAGAGGTCGGTCTGTCGTTTCACAAGCTTTCCTTTCTGCATATCGGCACTCAAGCGATTGCATCGTAGTCGAGATACTCGAGATTGATTTTTGTGATGCGGCGTGTGGAAGACGCACAGTAGAATACTTAATGATGATAGGAACAGAACACAAACACACAATTACACTGCAAAAAGTAAATCGACTAATTCAGAGCGAGCGTCCAAGATGCGGCTAGTTAGCGGCGAGGACGCGACACGGTGTCCTACTGCCGAGTTCTGCCTTCTGTCATTTCGGTCGTCATCTTCCCATCAAGGACGGTGCGTGATGACTGCCGGGCGTTTGTCGTCTGACTTGTCATCCCATGTGTGCGTAATGTCTAGCCTGACACCGTCCGAGAATGCTAATGGTTTACCTTTAACTAGCTGATCCGTCTGCGCCCTTGGGGGGAACACAGATCGCATCGGTTTCCTGTGTCTCTGGCCATCTCTGGCTTCGAGCCGCTCAATCATCCTCCGGGATTCAACTCTTCGTCGCCCTCCTGGCACTCCGGATCTAGTTCCACTGCGGTTAGAAGGCTTCTTGGCACTCGTGGAGCATCCTGATCCAACAGGACGGCAATGTACATACCTCTAATCTGGGATGCATTCGAACTGTGAATATATCGGGGGTGTGAGTCTTCTGTCTTCGGCAAGGTGCAATACCGGCATGTGTTGACTCTTGCCAATGGATCGCTTAGCTACTCTGCCCGGGCTTCAGATCGGTTTCCCTCGACTGGAAAGAATGGCACCGCTCTCAGTGCAGCTACCACACCATCGCCATCATGATACCCTTTCTGTTCGGCAATGTGGTAATGAAGTTGCAACGCTTTCCGACTGCGGCTGTAGCATTCCACTATTTCCACAAATGAGTAGCGCTGATCGCAGAACGGCATTTTGGGCAGTGGACGGTAGGCCCGCGCTTTGTTGTTGTTGCTGCTATTTGTTATTTATGTTTATAGGCAGAAACCCCAAAAAATTTCGCGGGTCTTGTTAATCTCTAATTGAGAAACTGCACGGGGACCTTGCAGTTTCCAATGCCGGCTTTTGACAGATCGGTTTCCCTCGACTCGACAGAACTCCACCAACACGGCACCGCTCTCAGTGCAGCTACCCCTACGGGTCCAATAATAATCCGGACGAGACATTGACGACACTCCCACTTTGCTCACGTATCTGATGGTGTCCCACTGGCGAGTCCTGCCTTCTACCATCGCAACGCGGCTGGTCCGCATCGGAAGGGCCAAATGAGTTTTTCCCATTTATACATCTCGTCTGATCACGCCCATGTGCTCTGATTACCCCCGATGATCCGTGCGAGACGGAATGATCCATTGGCGACGACTTCGATACAAGAATCGTTTCCTTAGCCGAGCGTCAAGGTCGGAAGCGAGCTCCTGTCCGTCGGCAGTGAACTAGCCATCATTGAGCGTATACGGGGTCTCGTGACATTCGTCCGCCCTGATGGTTTAGAATCCAGTATCGAAGGGGCTGAGGAAGAGCGAGCGGGTTGGGTTCACTTTGTCTGTCGCGGTATCCCAAACAGGGAACAACTTTTCGACTCTCCATCTGGGCTCAACGACGGCCGCTTTACCCGCAGATCATATTTTTAAAGCTCAACTCTTCAAGATCTGAGCGCATCAGATCTTTGTGACCAGGTGGCATCATCCATACAAACCACTGTGAAATACCTTCAAGTTAGGCGAAAGCCCCAGCCTGTAGCCCAGAAATAGGGCGGCTTGAAGAGGTGCTAATTTCAACGCGAGAGATCATAGATTCCACAGGGATTCAGTTCACTGTCTTGCTTTGATTGAATACGGATCCGAAATGGCGGTATGGCGAGCTACAAGCTCCCAGCCTGATATTACACAACACTAATTGCACCGCCTTCGAAGAGAGGCGAAGATCGTGGAAAGGAGGTTCAGTTCGCCGCCTTGTGATCTGATTGAAAACCGATGGCCGGCTACAAGCTCCGAGCCCAAAATGTCTGCCAATCGCACCGCCTTGGAAGAGAGGCGAAGATCGCGAGCTATTCCGACTCAGAGTCTGACCACTTCGAACCGGGTTTTTGTCCCATACTTATATGAATTGGGTTGAGTCACTACTACCAAGTGTTGAAAAAAAAAACAGTTGGGCTACCAATTGTAATGGATGAAATCAAGAAACGAATATCACTAATCGACTTCAACGACTCGGACTCCTATCATGACGCTCAAGGTCACCGAGACATCTACAGTTCAGTCCACTCACCACAGCAACCCTCCCTCACCACTGGCACTAACATCCGGCCCCCTGATGTAACAGATCTCATTGACACCCTTCCCTCACAAGACGTGTCTTCCATCGTGATGCAACCTCCTCCCTGCCTCGTGTTCTACGGCGCGCGCAACATTCTTTTACCGTCCTTTATCTTTGGACAGATCCCTGACTTGCTCAACCTCCTCACCATCATTGAGTCCTTCCGCCAATTCTCCGTGGTCAAGTCCGATGAAGTTCTCGAGTTGCAGATGTATTACGAACAGGAGCAGAACGATGGCCGAGAGCAGGACGTGAGATTGCTAGCTGCGAACGAAGTATGCGTGTTGCAGGGATTCTTGAACACGAATGACGCACAGCGGAGAGAGTATGTCGTATTGGTTCGAAGTCTCACCGAGCTTGTGAGTGGACCCCCCTTGCTGCGTTCGTGAAATAGAATCGCTGACATTGTGGGTCTAGTACATCCATTACTTGCGGACCGCGCCTGAATCGTGTTTGATGTGGAAACGATTCAATGATTTCTTCCCAGGGTCAATAGAGGGCTTTGACGGGCCTTCCGAGTTACTTTTTCACATCGATCTTTCTGAAGAGGAGAAGGTATATTTCGAATCGCTCAAGGTGGAATGCCAGGAGTGGCTGCGACTGGTTACCGATTGGGATCGCAAGCGAGAGAAAGCACTTCGAAAAGAAGGGTACGTCTCTCGATTCATTCTCCCAGCCTTCGTTCCTGAATCTGATTCGTATTGATGCAAGGGTATCTGGAGAGGTCACAATCTCTGTGAACGACTTTCATAAAGTGTTCCCGCCGCCGTATGAATCTTCAGATGTGGTACAGAACATCGAGATCTACATGGGTAAGGTTGAGGATATGGTCGGCAATCTTGAACAATGGTTTCCTCCCTCGTCCCACTCCAACATGGAACTCCCATTGGATCATCAAGAGGCTGGTTATAATTGACTTCTCTGCTACAAGGTGAGCTTTGTGGAAACATAAATGAAAACCATGCATGTATTAATGGCTTAACACATAGACTCGGATATCTTCCATCCGCGGTTGCCTACTCAGAGGGCTCAATGCAATGTCGGTAACTAGTGAGTAGAAGATTCGTAGGGGCGTAAGCAGGCTAAGACCGGTCTGTTAATGGGTCAGCAGACGACCTGCCAGAATACAAGATATTTAATTGAGTAGTGGAAGAAAACCACAGAGAGAGTAAACTAGCGAACACGACTCCAGACCGACTCTAAATCTCCAACATCTTCATTAATGGCAGTCTCTAAACAACAATCCTTGATGGTGAGTCAACATCGTGTCTCTTTACGGGTGGTAATGGCGTCGTAGAGATCTTGCGCATCAGCAACGTGTGGATTTAGGTCCCTTCCCCCACGAACTCTTTTGAGGGTGGAGTTATACAGCTCCAGTTCCTCCAATGCCGGTACGGATATCTCGCCTTGACCTCCGTCGGCCCGACCATCCTGAAAGCTTCTCGCGAGTCGCGAGGTGGGGAGATGGGAGGGAGAGCATGGAAGTTATGTCTGCACTGACTCTGATATGCCGTACATCCGAGTCTGAGGGCAATGCCATTATGTCCCTGCAGAACTCGAGCGAGAGCGGTCGTTCGATAAAATGAGCACTTTGGATATTTGTCAAGGGGATTGCGCTGCAGATACCGCTCAAGTCAACCTGGTCCATCTGACAGTGGGTAGAAAAGAAAGTGACTTTGAGGAGAGTGTTTTCCGGGTAAAATAATGAGTGAGTGGAATAACATTCAACACGTTCTGACGTGCTGAAGGCGAGTGTAATCCGGTCCCGGCGGCCAACCGCCGTCAGGGAGCGAAATTTCGGAGAATCGGATTAACTGCAGATCCTGATAAGCCCGTGGAGGCATGAAACAAGGAACTCGACGTTGTCAACAAGACGATTGAAGCGGGCCCGGGTGTACGCGAATTATACTCTTTACTCGAGAGCAATGGTCATTGAAGGAGGCGGATCCGGGGTGGTGCAAACCGAGGGTTCCCCCAGGACGTGCGAGGCAAGCATCAAGGCGACAGTGGTGGCCATGGACTCAGAGGAGGATGTGGAGAGCGGATGCGGAGAGCGCGGAGGCGAGGAGGGATGTTTGGCGCATCTGGCGCATCTAGTATGTAGAGTGATTTTGACCTATGCGCTCAGCGCTCAGCGCTCAAGGCCCGGGCGTTTCCTGATAAACGCAATTTGCGGCGCAACGAGGCAGATCTTGAAAAGGTGCATGGAACCCGGTATGTATCTCTTTCTTCCTCGGTCTACGGTGAGCTGGCAGTGAATCACTCGGCGATGCTGTGTTGACGCAGGCCATGTAAGTATTACTACCCGCAACTTGCAGAGGTAGTACTGTGGCTAACTTGAATGTCTGCAAAGGAGCAGTGGTTAGCTGGGGACGTGTCCGCTGCCCGTGATCTTGAGAATCCCTTTATTTCCAATCCCGAAAGCGAACAGATCTGGCTTGCTGCCGTCGAGCTAGAGGCCCTGAACATGTCGCGAGCATCAGAGCTACTCATTTCTGGTCCCTGAAGAATGAACGGAATGGGGGAGCGGGTCTGTAGTTCGCCACAAGCCATGATGCTATATTGATCAGACACAAGCCCGCCTTCTATACATTACACAACGACCACCGAACCCACTGTCGGCGACTAAGCCATGGTCACTATACGAGCCTCTCTTCCACCAGTGTCTGTTTCCGTCCAAGTGAGTCCGCCACTGACTAGACCAACGTCGCTACGCACAGAGTGTATAGTACCAGTACGGCTAAAGGGAGAATATGTCTGATGATGTGTGTCCACCTGCAGGCGTCGATGTTCAAGTGATCACAACATTCTGCCAAGGAGCCACTCGCTTACTTCCACATCAACGGCCGTTGGCTCTCTTGCGTGCCTTGCGTGTGCCAAGTCTTGTCCATTCCGGAACACCAGGCCACCCGACCTCTCATCGGAACGACTGAGTGTTTGAAATGAAATGAGCTGTTACACAATTGACATTGAAAATACATAGAGCTTACTTTTTCTCAGTTAGATTGAAGTTATAGAGGCGTCGGACCGCGCGTGAAGCCATGACCTGTGGTAGTACATAATCCATTACAGTGAATAGGAATAATATCAGAACGTACAGTGGAGGCCGTGGCTGCAGGGACGTTGAATATAATACTCATGACGGCATTCAGGTTGATGATCATGAATATGGTGGCCATTAATTTCGCCAGGAATCTGTCCCAAATCAGTTTCCCAGTAGCTTCTCAAAGGCATGAAAACCTACGCAACAATGAAGTATGCCAGACCATCAGACAATATCATACGGAGAAGCCTACTGTAAATTCCGGAAGTGCCAGAGACATGTCGAGTCCAGGCCAATTTGTACACCGTCATGCAGACAACAACAAAATCAAAACCCATGGAATAGATAAAGGATGCAGAAAGGATTATCGTGTTGCTCTCGGTGATTGTACAGCCAATGCCTTGAACCCAAACTGCCTTAATCAGAGAACCTAGAACTGGCGTCAGCATGCTTTTGAGGAGTCAAGGTACACTCGCATTCCTTGCAAAATGAGAGACCAGTGTCCAAGAATGAGTAATATCATAATACCAACTATCCACTTGCTGTGAGACCAAATTGCTATCCTGCGATGATTGCAATGAGCGTGTGTAGAATGAAAAGCAGCCAAAAAAAACATGCGTGCGGAGCGAAAGGTTGATACTGGCCAAGCCGAGCGCAGAGTCAGCAGTAAGCTTTTACGGAAGTCAGCAGCTTCCCTCACACCGCAGTTAAACGGCGACAAACCTGGTTGAATATAGAGAGAGCTTGGCAATCGACTTCTCTGTACCAAGTTCCTTCAATTGAATATATATCAACAGGAACAGATCAAGAGTCGGACTAACCCCGGCGCGTCAAGAGAAATTGACCTGCGATGGAAAGTCGACTATGCTCTAGATCAAGAACGGCGAATTCTCTTACATTCCAGCTATTGCGGATAACGTCAGATATCTCCCAGCGAAGTAGAAGATCTACAGCAGGAGGATGATTACTGGTATTCTATTTGGAGAATCGCAGGAAGCTTACAAGGGGCCAACGAAATTTCCTTTTCCCGGAAATGACACTCCAGTCGAAATCGAAAGTGAGGATGATCTCCCACCTGTCATCATGCATGTTCTCAACTTCAGGTAAAGTAGATGGACGGTGATCCTTACCCATAGAGACCAAGCAATACATGCATCATTTTGCTAAACACAACTGCAAAAAGTCACCCATGGCAATGTGCGCTGGTTACTGGATCTTCCAACCCACTGGAATTGACCAAAAACTTCGATAGCGACTGCCAGTCCGTCATTTTGACAAGACAGAATTCGTGGAGGTGAACAAGCGGTCAAGCTGCGATTCGGAAGTATGAAATAATGGAGGGAATCTAGGAGGAAGAAACCTAACAAGGGACCTACAATAAAATCCATTGGGGCATTCTGCGTCCACCAATGGCCGCCCGAAGTAAATGACATAATACTTGACTATATGGAAGTTACAGGCTCACCTTCTGGAGAACACGTAATTGCGGCCGCGTTTCGTACAAGTACTAGAGTCCCCGAGGACGGGATCTAGATTCTCATTCGTATGCCAGCCGCCAAGTTGGTCCGCAGAAGATCATCCAATATGATATTCACAATATTGAAATATCTGAATCCAAACTATGAGACTTACAAGTTGTGCAAGTTCAGTGCATTGAATTAGACTTGAGCTCGTTGTTAGTGTGGTCAGTAGCACCGCCTCAGTCTTGAGTAAATCAGGCAGTGCGAACTTGTTCCCAATGGGGTACATACTAGTACAGTAACCCGTCTACCCCATTGATAATCGCCGTCCTCCGATCCCAAGCCCATATTAATTGTAGAATCACCAACTTGAAACGGTGGCGGTACCGTAGTCAAATGTCATTCTTCGGTATAGATACTCAATTTCCTTGCTGAGGCTTTCGCCTGACTAATGGGTTTAGCATCTCCTTGTGGAAGCGAAGATCAAATTTTAAAAGGTGCTCTCAATACGCCGGCACTTGGTCACAAATTTGGCTTACATATCCCGAAGAGTTGCATCTTCCTATTACTTGCACAAATGGGCAGCAGTCAACCGTGCAGTAGGAGGTAATAGACTAATTGAAAGAGGGCGATAGCGAAAGACGAGGAGGGTGAAAGGATTAGACCGGGTCACCAGGATGTGGAGCTTTTATTACCACCCGAAGCGTGGGTCGGTAATACATTCAATTTTCCGACACAGCGCAGAGGCAGAAATACCACCGTCAAGAAGTTGTCACCTACAGCCTGCGATAAGCAGAAGAGGCACAATGCGGCACGTGATGATCATGCATCTACCATCGATCTTCGTTTCCCGATAGTATGGGGCGGCAGATACTCGATTTCCCACAAGTAAGCCCGCAATGCACAGCTCGAAGCAGTTGCCTTGAGCTAGGATTGGTTTCTAACCAAAGAAATCTTCTGAAATCACGTCATTGCGTCAGTCAATAGAAATGACTGGATACACATATCGCGATGTGCCCAGGTCCGAGGACGAAGTGATCGCGCCAGCCATGGAAGGTGATGAAAAAGAACTGATACCACTGCCTTCGATCTTCGCAAGATACCAGGGCACAGAGAGGCTTGGCGCGTATTGATTCAAAACGACGATGCTTGATGTGCTATTGATCATTACACCCTTTTTGATATGATGCGGGCTGTTCCTGCCGGTGGGGATTTGGCGGATCGCACTCCTGAATTCTTTGATTATTGCATGGAATGCGACGAAAAAGGAGTCAGAAGGTCGTTGTAACAATTGATGCATGAGGTCCCAAAAGCGGAGAACGTGCCGCGCAACTACCTGCTGAGATTGCCATGGACGCTTGCCAACGCATCTCAAACCAGCTGCAACTTGGGCTGCTGAGTGGTTCTGTTTGTGCGTTGGGTAGCGAGATGGCACGAGCGAGAGTGGCGCGTGAGATCAAGATCCACTGGCAAGGTTGCAGTCTTGACTTTGCACTGGCAGAAGTAAAGTACCAAATCACTTAAAGTCACGCGCATCGTCTCGTCGATTCAGATGAGCACGTCGACGACGTCTCACTTGCTCCTTCGGGGTTTGCAGAAGAGTGGACGGGCTGTGTCGACGTCGGACCCAGAATCTGAGGCAGATGGCCAAGGCCAAGGCCGTGCGTGATGATCGACGATGACGACGGCGAGCCAGACAAGGATATAGGAGGCAGCAACAGATCGACGGAGAAGGCGAGTCTGGTGATCAGAAACGACGATGATACCGCTCTGAATCCGGATCTTCGGGAAGGGGAGAAGGGGAAGCCAAAGGACGAAAGGAAGACAGCACCAAGATCTGGGAGGGATCGTGAGTCACCTCGACTCGTTGTGCGTTTCGTGCTGATCTTCCAGTTCGCATAGTATTTTCCGTTGGACAGCTTCGTGGGCGACGACGTTCCCTGGCTCACTTGTCCCCGCTCACACCCGCCCGCATGCTCGCCCGATAATCTGACTCCACAACAAGACAGGACCGATGCCTGAGCTCATTGTTGCGCCTGCGAGCACGAGCCAAAGTTCCCCGCGTTCGCCGACTGCAGCACTCCAGCCAACGCTGCGCAGCTTCAAACGTAGTAGCACCGAACCTTATTGCCCCAAAGATCGACGGCGGTGTGGTAGGAGGAGTCGCTCTGGATTTACGGATTTGTAGGTATCTGTGCCGCTGCTTTGGACCCATTATCCTCGCATGCCACCGGAATATTGGGCAACACATGAGATGCCACGAGTGGCAGGGCTTGCAATCTCCTCGTCTCTTCTTTTAGTGTCGTACCACACTAACTTGCCCAAGTGGGTGTTGGAGATGTCGTTATGAGCTTTGGCTTTCTGCATATATCAAGGTCCCAGTGTTTGTATTTCGTGCGTCTGATTGTCAACGACGATTACTACTGGGATTCCTCCCGGTCAAGGTATCCTATTCGAGTAGATCAGGCCACAGAGTCGAATTTCAAAGCTCCAGGAGACGGTGACTGCACTTTTACTAACCTTGCACATTCATAGCATCAATGTCTTTCTTTGGCAGCTTTGTGGATTAGACCGAGAATTATACAATTCTGTGCTAGATGAGTGACACGGATACACGAACTGCGGATGACATCGATAAAGGATGAAGAGAAATGTGACTGACAGGGATGTCACCGCCCAGTTTCTCCACCAATGGTAACTCCTGTAGCGAGTAACCAACTCTCTGACGTAGAGCTGTGTGAGAGTTTGCATGTCAACCTTCTTTACGGAGGCAGCATTCTCAACGCAACCGAGAAACTATGGGCATGTGTGAACAACCTTCTTGGTATTTGTCCAAGATACCCTGAAGAGGTTCGTTGTTTGGAACGAAGGGAACCTTGTTGAGAGGGAACATGCGGACGGGGACAGCATCTGGACGAATGTCAGAGATCCGCGGAAAGACAGTACTTCCGGGGTCGAGCATGACGCACTGGTACTGGGGTTAGGTGGGGAGTGGAGTGGGGAAGCGGTGACGTACTTGTTTGACGA
>JBBPPA010000259.1:0-27314 GCA_038091735.1 Leccinum pellstonianum | reverse complement strand
TTCGGCCTGACGGCTGCAGGCGAATTTAGCAATGCTGTCACGGACTGCGGATTGTGGGTCAATGGCGTGGGTCTCGGCACGCGCTACGAGGGGAACTACCCGGGGGGGAACTGGCCTGTCATTGGCAGTTGCACCCCTTGGACCGATTGGCAAAGTTGGAACACCACGATGAAGACGGACATTATGAACTTTGCACTGGCAAGCATGGACGCCCTCCAGGTACGTGTTTTCCTCTTGCGCTCCAATGACACCGTAATCAGCGCGCGCATGACAGAATTGGTTTTTCTGGACGTGGAAAATTGGTGCTTCTTCAGTTAGTGGCGTCGTCGAATCGCCGCAATGGTCATACTCCCTTGGATTGCAAAATGGCTGGGTACCCACCGACCCTCGCACAGCTTCAGGATTTTGCGCAGACAAGGGCATATGGAGTCCTCCACTTAAGCCATGGCAGACAGGAGGAACGGGTGCTGGACAAATTCCAGCTTCTGTGAGTTCGGAGTATGCCTGGCCGCCTGCCACAATTAGCAATGGCGGCGCGGTGGCTAAATTGCCTTCGTACACACCTACTGGCACTATTGCCACGTTGCCACCGCCCACTTTTACCGTCAAGTCTGGCAAGTCTCCAAACGCAGGAAATGGATGGAACAATCCATCGGACAATGCTGGCGAGATGGTTGGCGTCCCGACATGCAGTTATCTGGATCCTTGGATCGGGCCAACTGCAACACCGCCCTCGCCCCTGTGCAACAGTGGCGTCACCCAAACCCCTGCCATCGCCAGGTCCGCCCCTCCTTCCCCACGATTGTCATAATTTCGGAGATTTTTCGCACACAAGGATTCTTACCTCTGAACATTGCCTTTGCGTAGATTTTATCGGGTATTAGGATATCGCTTCTGTTCTGTGGACTTTTCTTTTTCTATCTTTGCCTTTTTCCTTCCACCTTGCGTGATACATACCTCACGGACTGCCGGGCTAATTACTTCCCTCAGTTTGATTTCTTGATACATTGGCGCATGATATCGAAGGTACAATGCAATCAAAGTGTACATCTTATACCAAAGACAAGTAATGAGACGAGAGGCAACATGGACGACTGGCGAACGGCCGCCACTGACCGAGTGATCAGTGTTCTCCGCATGCAGGACGTATTAGCGATCCTCGAGGTATTTTTACCGACCGAAGCTCCCTTCAAAATGGCGCTCTATATTGCTTTCACCCTCTTTCTCGATCGCACGAACGCTGGACAGATCTTGCGTCTAGGTCAGTCTGGACGTGGAAGAGTCGGAACGCGAGGGATGCCGCTTCGCGGACGTGTATTGCTCGCTTCTTCCCCTCGTTTGGACTTGCACGCGTCGTCCTTACATGCAAGAAAAAAGAAGGGGGTGTGCCACAAAGGTGCGTGTAACAATACGTCGCGAACTGTAACGCGATCTCAGACGAGGAGAACTCGACACTGGGCAGTTCATGTTTGTGAAGTTCGTGTTCACGATCGCGCGTTCGTCATTCATGTTCACAAGTTTTAATATTAGCCCCTCATCGTAGCTTATCCCCACTGGGCGTGAGTGCTCATCAGCGCTCATCAACTGGATGACCAGTGTGAGAGAGAGAAGAAACGTCAAGAGAATTCCTTTTCACATTGAAGAACGTGTGGTGCCGTAAAGGCGTTGTAACAAATTCAGAACCTCGTGTGGATCCGGGGGAAAAAACAAGTCCGTATACATATCTGGTCAATGGAGATTGCGTCGACTTCCGGCCATCGCAGATGAATGTCGAAATCGCTCGCTCCGATCATGGGCGGTGGTGACCAGCCAGCCAGAAATAGGTATGGTTTGGACAGGACGCAGCAAATACGTTGCTCGGAATGTGAATGCGAGTATGATCGAGTTCTCATGCCACATAAAGTGACAGCGCTGCTGCCAAAGCTAGCTAGCTAGCTAGCAATAAAATGGGGGGGATGAAACGTCCGATCAATGCCGAGGACGAGTTATCGTCGTGGTACACATTAAAGAACGTCGATATCGCCATACCATGGAGATAATGATGATGTGCTTCGTAAAAACGGTGGTTATCGATCTGGATCTGAAGGAGAAACATGCCCTCGGGGCAGTAGACCAGCTATTGGATTGCTAAAGACCCGCCTTGTCCCAGGTCCGCGTCGAGCGGCGCGCTTGATGGTAGATTGTGAAATTTTTGCACATGACCACACCGTGTCTTCCGGAGATCCAGATGTGCAGTCCTCTTGAATTTGTAGTGACACATGACGGCGTGGCCGGGGTGTCGATGGATTATATACGGGGTATTTTCGTGGGGATTTAGGATGTGATTTATTGGCGGACAGACAAGCATAGTGCGACGATAGTGATGGTGGGAAACCAGACTGGAGTTTGGTGGAAAATCGAGATTTCATGGAGACAGAGCTGAGTGTGGACCCGCACAGCGTTTTCAGGTCACTTGAACTCTGGGGCAAAGTGTTCACCGAGTCCACCAGAGTACGTAATGAAGAACGGAGAGATAGGCGGGAGAGGGATAATGATGGCGTGGGATCGGAAAGGATTCCGAATTCATACGAGGCCTAGAGTGCCCGTTGAATATATGTCGGAACGAGTAGGAAATTGTGTACATACCTTTGATTGCTCAAACGAGAAGGTAGAGGCAATGTGCACCGGGCCGGGATCACCGTCACGGAAAGCACGCCGGAGGTCTCTGACCCCGGAAACGCGCCTCAACTTTGATGTTCGTATTTCAGACGAAGATGGAATAGCTTCGCAAGGTTCGTCCTCATCTTCATCCAAGTCTTCAACATCCTCGGATGTTGCAGGGATGGTCATAATTATGGCTGCAGTGCGAGCGCGAAGCCTTTGTATGCGCTGCGCGGTCATCTGACCAGGCTCGCGTAATGGATAGAGAAAGGAGTGACGCGACTCGGAATCCAATGATACGTGGTTGTCATCAATAGAGAGCTGGGTCGTAGGTGACGATTCAGAAAGATGAGGAGAGAGGAGGGTTGCAGATGACGAGCTATGTCGATCCAGATCACTGTCGAGAGCAATCTCACAAAGTGGATCTAGACGATCAACATTGTCGGAATCCTCTTTGGAGGAGTAGGTGGAGGTGGGAAGAGCGGGTAGACTATAAATCCTGTTGTGCCGCAATGTGCGTGCTGGCAATTTACTGTTGGCGCGTTGGAGGGAAGAGAGGTTGGGCAGACAAGCCTGCTTGCGAGGTCCGACGGTTAGAGAGTCTCTCTTGAACAGCATGATTGTTTTGCTGTGAGTGGAGTTGTTGGTAGTACAGGTTGATGTTCAGTTCTGGGAGGGTGTGAAACGTAAGTTGACTTTTGACACCCACGCTACGCTTCGCCGGAGCGGCCCTTCGGTTATCAAGCGGGCACGAGGCGGAATTGGCAGACGGACCTGGGAATTCGGAGGGCTCCGTCTGGAATCAGAACCCATCTGGAGTTCCGTCGCACATCCGATGGCATAGTACTAGCAGTGATTAGTATATGACCTTATTCGTTGTGAATCGCACCAAAAGTTCCGGAGGAGCAAACTCGAACTTGTCCGGGAGGCGCGCGCCGATCTTTGTTTGGCAACGGCTTGTGATCCAAACAACCGCCAGCGCCCCTGGACAAAGGCTGTACCGCTAACTTTCCGCCAATTATGTACAATCATGTTCTCCGTTTTACCACGTAGGACTACGCTCGTACTGGCGCACTCGCGCCCTCAGTTCAACTTATCCGCATTCCGTGTTCCTTCTCGTACCCTTCTACCACCGTTGCATCAGTCCGCAACTTCGTCGCGGCCCCAGTGCGGCCAACGGCTACTCTCCACATCGCCTCGCTTACAGGTTCAATATACGCGTTTCTCTAATGGTTACACCTACCACAGTCCTCGTCCGGATAGGGACAAATTCGTGAAGATAGTAGCATTCGTCACTGCTGCCGGAGTAGTGTATTATGTCGCGCAGTACGTCGATGCGCTTTTCCTCGCGCACTCTACTTACGAACACTGTCTCTACCAGCCTCGAACAAGTTCCGGAAACTGGCCGATGGAGGTTTATGGACATCAGTCCGAGGTTCGAGGCTAGGCTAGAGAAAGCCTCCTATACATCCCTCCTATCAGATTTCGAGGGCAAGATTCTGCCACCTCACCATCCCATAACGCGTCACGTCCACCGTGTCGTCTCGGACCTCTTGGAGTCCTCCGACCTCGGTTCACTGGCCAGCAGTCCTCGCAAGTCACGAGCGGATGAAGACGGCTTTTGGCACGATGACTCGTTTTCCACCAAACACCCCCACGACCAGTACACATCTCCCGATAGAGCCGGAAAGGAGTGGAACTTGCTTGTGGTCAACGACCCCAAGATAGTCAATGCTTTGGCGAGTTTCGGTGTGTGATGCAAACGAGAACTCTCTCTCCCTTTCTGAATACCACTTTATTCAGGTACCATCGTCGTTTTCACCGGAATCCTGCCAGTTTGCAGGGATGAAGCAGGGTTGGCAGCTGTCGTCGGTCATGGTGCGTACTTTTCTTTCTCTTCTTCTAAGAATCGATCTCGAACTTTGGTCCAGAAATAGGGCACGCTGGTACTACGTTCTCCATGTCCCCGTGAACAATACTAAGTGGTCTGCAGTCGCACGCCATGCATCTGAACGCTATTCATCTTCCAAGATACTCATATTGATGGCAATCTTGTTGCAAGCAGCTGGCATCGATTTTGGTATCGCTAGGATGTTGAACTATCTCTTGTTCAAATTGCCGAATTCGAGAACCCAAGAATTGGAAGGTCAGAAGGATGGTCTTTCTAACGTATAGTGCACAATTTCCAACTGACCGGAAACAACAGCTGACACACTCGGCATGCGCATAGCTGCGAAAGCGTGTTACGATCCCCAGTCAGCGGTGGAGTGAGTTGTTTCCCGGATGTTACTATTGAAGTCTGCTCACGTCTGGTTGCAGGATGCACGCGCGCTTGGCAAGAGCCAGTGAAAGCGGCGGTATCTCTTCATTCGAGTTTCTCCGAACGCACCCTCTTCCGGAGCGTCGCATCAAGGTATGCAAGAAGCTTGTATGCCTTTTTGCTAGACATACATAATTCTACTTGCAGCACCTCGAAGAACTCGTCCCTGAAGCGTACGAGATACGCGCCACCAGTCCTCGATGTTCTGGTATGCGGGATACCATCGGACAATTCATATCAGGTATGAACCGGTGGAGTTGAATACTCTCCACAGGAGAGCACAGGAGGATGAAGTGGCTCGAGTAAAGCTGACCTCGATACTCTCCATGATGCTACGCCTGGTGCTTGTTCCATGAAATCCTTGCACAGAATAAGATGCATAAAAAGGGGGAAAGGGTCCAGAACAACTACACAGATTTTAGTAATCATGACGAGCAATTTCGAGCTGGCCAAAACCACCCTAGGGCCCTTCAGATACACACAAAGAATCGTGTAATCGTTCCCTGAAGTACAGTGAACCTGATGCAAAATTCGTTTGATGAGAAATATCGTTTGCACTAAAATGCCTGAATTCGCAGCATCATCCACTGGGGCTCAGAACATGTCAAGTGGAACATCAATTTCACTCATCAAAACTGACATCGGAATGGAGTCACTTGGTTCACCAAAACTTGGACTGGCATCTAGCCCCTAGGTGTTGACATATCCTAGGCATAAGGATCGTCTCAGCCACCCCTGCCAATGCATGCTTTATAAGTTCCTGGCCGGGTTATCCAATGAAATTGTTCAAGCCTGCATCCAGGGCATTAGCTACGCTGCGGCAAACGTCGAACGCAATGCGTGACATATGATGAAACCAGTGCTCATTGCTCAACATCTGCCGATTGGAAACATACCACCGGGGCGCGCAGTCGAAACCTAGCCAGAGGTCTACGCGTGTATCGTCAATGAATTCGAAGGAAGATTCATAGAGACATGTTTGATAGGATTTTCTGCTGCCGCATCATCCGCCAGAGTCGTCTACTTCATATAGCACAGTCAAGTTTGCCTGATAATGGTTTCAGCTTGCGTGAGACCTGAACGAAGTTTACTGAAACCGTCATCGTTTCAAACGGTACAGAACATGTACATGTTCAACAGGATAAGTGTAAGTTTGAAGTTAGTACTTGTACTTAAGGTTAACGTAGTCATTACATATTCACAGCCACTTGGTTAGCTTCGATGACCACGTCACTCTCACCGTATGGTTCCTTGGTCCTTCTCTGGATCCTCGTTCAATCCTTCCAGGTGAGTTGTTTTCCTTTCATTTCCCATTAATTCTTATTCACCATTTCCTATCAGTACGGCTACCACATTTCCGCCCTCAACCAGCTTCAGGCAGTCCTCACCTGTCAGAACGCTGTTCCACAAACCTACTATGGCCTCCCCACATGCATCCCGATGTCCGACGCTACTTTCTCACTGGTCACCTCCTTGTTTACTGTTGGAGGTCTTCTCGGCAGTCTCTTTGCTAACCTCGCCATGGACCGTTATGGTCGGAAAGGCGCATGCCGTTTGAGTGCCGTGTTCAACGCTGCCGGTGCAGCAATGTCTGGTCTCGCCCCCTCGATTGCCCCAATGGCCCTAGGAAGGTTCGTGTCTTTTCCTCATTTAAACAATACGTATATCGACAACCCTGTTGCACAGATTATTCGTCGGTGTAGCTGCGGGAATTGGCATTTGTGTTGGCCCTATCTATCTTTCCGAGATTGCTCCACCCAAAATCAAAGGGAGTCTAGGTAAATTTCCTCTCGTGCTTGTCCTCTCCAACGCTGCATGATTAAGCACAGGCGTACTGACCCAATTGGCCATCGTCGTTGGGATCATGGTAACACAGACCATGGGTTTTGGCCTGGCCACTCCCACACAATGGCGTATTGTCCTCCTCATTTCTTTCGCACTATCGACACTGCAGTATCTCCTCTCTCCGGTCATTGTAGAGTCGCCTGCTTACCTCGATCGGATCGGTCTATCTGCTGAGCGCAAAGCTGCCATTCAGTCTCTGTGGGGTCATCAGCTCGGAGATGCTCGTCCAGACCGTAAGTTCTGTATACTTCTCGCGATCTATGCTCACCTCCTTGCTTAGCCGAGCAACTGGGCGAGGAGCCGCTCCTTTCGTCGGACAACGAGGTTGATATCCCTCTTGCAGAACAATCTGCGGCAGTTACCATACCCGAACTTCTCACTTCTCCCGAGCTCCGAAGACCACTCCTCACCATTGTATTTGCGATGGCAATCCAACAAATATCTGGTATGGAGCTACCCCACCCTCTTTAGACTTTCTTACAACTTAACCGCAGGTATCAATGCAGGTAAGTTACTCAACCGGCACACCTGCACCTGATATGCCCATCAAAATACTAGTTTTGTATTATAGTAACAACATTCTTTCGAAATCACTTCCGGAGCTCGCGGCATACGTGTCACTGGGAATTACGGTCGTCAATTTCTTTATGACTTTTCCCCCAATATTCTTGATTGAGGTACACGTCTTGTTGAATTGAACTTGCTTTCTGCTGATGTATCGTTCTAGCGTGTCGGTAGAAAGCAACTGATTCGCTGGTCGGTTGGCGGAGCACTCCTCTCCCATCTAGCCGTGGGTTATGGCCTCAACTCTGGATGGGTCACCCTCTCGAGCGTCGCAATAACTACTTTTGTCATGTAAGTGCCTATCAAGGACTGGTTTCTTCGTTCTAACTATTCTGATAGGTCGTTTGCCATTGGCCTCGGACCCATTCCATTCGTCATCATTCCAGAGGTTGCGCCTTTTCACGTAAGTGTTCATGGTCACGCAACCACCCCTTATCTGACTGATTCGCGCAGGCCGTCTCTGCGATATCATCGGTTGCGTTGTCGATGAATTGTGGGTCGTTAGTTTCGTGTACCATGCGACCTCTCTCATTTCCTTGGACAGGGACCATCAACTTTTTCGTGGGTTTAATGTTTCTTCAGGTAAGGAACTGGCTTGCACAGGGGGATCCGATGAAGGAAGGAAGGGTGTTCTACTTGTTCGCTGCCGTCCTGTTCTGTTCTGCGTGGTACTTCTTGAGGTTATACAAGAACTGAGCGGTTGCTGCCTGGTATTCTGGTACAACGTCCGAACGTTGAGTTTGTCATTGGCCTTGATTGCGTTATGCCCTCCTAACATTCTATGTAAAATCGAAGCGACTCGGTGGTATCAGGCTTGTGTACACTTGCGGTTCGATGGGGATTTTCTTTCGTGGTTCCTATCTTGCTTTTCTGCCAATGATTCATTCACCAAATGTATCAATGACGATTACACGGTAGTTTTTTGAAATACAAGTGCGACATAACCAGCGTGTGCAAGGCTCGCGCACGGGTTGACCCCGTCCCGTATCTACTGCGAAGCCATGTCCGACCAAGAAAACAAGGAGCTCAACGCCTTTTTTGCTTTCTTTGCAACCTTTGATCTCGCTCGACCTGTCACCACCATTTCAGACCTCAGCGACGGCGGCGCCCTCTTCGAAATCCTCGCGCTAGTGTGAGTGCCTCGTCGTCGTGATCGACCTTGAATCAGAGTGTCTCAGGCACCCCGCCCACACAGAGACGCAGACTATTTCAGACAGTCCAGTCGCTCCAATACAACCCAACTTTCCGACAACTGGGTCCTGCGTTTCAGCGCCCTCAAGCGGCTCTACCGTCTGCTCACCCAATACTTCATCGATGTACTTCAGAAGCCGACCACTGGGCTCGAGGTGCCCGATCTCCAAGGCATCGCCAAAGACAACAATGTTGGCGCGACACTCGTTCTCTGCAGGATGACGATCGCGATCGCGGTGCAGTCCGAAGAGAACAAGGGGATCATCGAAAGGATCCAGAAACTGAACGAGAGCGCCCAACATCAGTTAATGAAAGCTATCGAACAGGTAAGTTCTCAGGGTTGGGACGTAGTGCGTTGCGTTACGTTCTGTATGAACCATTCGCTTCGAACAGGTCATGTCGAAGATCAACGCATCCCAAGGCGACCATGGAATTGGTGGAGAAGCCATGACTGAGTGAGTCCGTTTTGCACGACGTCTGCAAATCATGTCACGAATCCTGGACAGAGACGATCACTACTACCAGATACAGTTTGAGCGTAGCCACGTCCTGGCGGAGAAGGAGACCATCGAAAAAGTCTACCAAGTCCTCCTGGAGGATCACCGTGTACTGCAAACCAATTTCGACGATACCGTTTCCGAGAAAGAAGACGCCCTCGCACGCCTTCGCGAAGTCCAGCGAGACCTCGAGAATAGACGAAACGACAAGGCCGACGCTATGATGCGCGCCGAGATCGACAGGCTTCGGTCGGCGCTGTGAGTCTCAGTCCCATCGAGAGGTCGCCGGAGCACCATCTAACACTTATGGGAGATGCTAGCCAGAAGAGCGAGGATAATCTCGCCATCACAGAGGCTGAAGTCGACAAACAGACTGGACTGATTGGTGAACTTACACGCAAAGTGGACGAACTTCAGGGGACGGCCGACTTGGCTGCGCGTCTCAAAGACCAAGTGGACGAGTATGTTACTCTCACGTTTCGCGGAGTAACTAGGCTAATTCCCTCCAGATACCGTCATGCGGCAGACAAGCTTCAGAAGACTGAGAACGTCATGGAGAAGTACAAAAAGAAGCTCCAGGAAGGTGCCGACTTGCGACAACAACTTAAAGTAAGTTCATTCCCATTTCGTCCCACCCTGCTCTCACTTACTCATGGCTTTCTCGAACAGTCGCTCGAACGCCAAAATGCGGATCTGGTGGACAAGAACGCGTCCCTGGAGGAAGAATATCGCAAGGTGGCAGCATTCAAGCCCTTGATGGAATCCTACAAGAATCAAATCTCGGAACTCGAAACCAAAGTGGCTTCGCGATCACAAGAAATGGAGACAGTCAAGTTTGAACTCGAACAAACGCGTACGAAACTTCGAATCACGACTGAGGAACGCGCGAAGGATTCAGAAATGCTCGAATTATATCAGGAGAGATTGCGGGAGTTGGAGCTGACCTCTCAACGGGTTCCATCCACCAAGCCGACCGGTCGAGAAGAAGAGCCCCAACGAGACATGACAGATCTGACTGAAGAGGAACTGATGGGCGAGGAGACGTTTGGGCTTGATAATGAGCTTGATAATGCGCTCTCAGGCACGACCATGACTGACCTGAAGCTCCAGGTGAGGAAACTTCAGAGAGAGCTTTCAGCAGTCAAGAAGAACGAAGTGGATGGTAGTCGCATTCTCGTATTGGAGAATCTCTTGGAGGACGCAAATCGCATGAAAGCGCGCTACGAGGCTGACTATCTTGCGGCACATCGGGAAAAGCTCGTTTTACAGCGTGACTTGGAGGAAATTCGTAGTGGCAAGGCACTGGGTGATGGGTAAATCTCATGCCTGTGCTTTCTGTCTTGGCGACTGATTGTGCTTCTCTTACAGTGCTGAGGCAGCTATTGCTCTACGCCAGCGTTTGAATGAGACAGTCGATCAACTTGATGCACTACGAAAAGAGCACGCGGATCTTGAAGTCCAATTCGACACCCAGAAACGAGAGCTTACTATTGCCAAGTCTGATCGTTCGTGGCCTGTTTGAATACTGTTTAAGCTGGCTAACTTGCGATCCACCAGTGAACCTCGTCAATAAAGACCAGGTGGAAATACTCGCGTCGCTACGAGAGTCGGTCAGCGAAGACAAGGCACTTCTCGAGGCGGAGACAGGTCGTCTGAAGCAACAAATCAAAGAACTCGGCGAGAAAAACCGGATGCAACTCGAACAAGTCAACGTGCTCCTGCTCGAGAAGGTGAACCTGCAGAGCGAGAGTATCGGGCAAAGAGAAAGGATGTTACAACGGGAGCGAGATATTGGGTTTGTCCATTCTCTCTTCGTGTCGAGTGTGCTGTGCTGAGAATGTGTATTCAGGGACCTACGTGCCTCCCTCTCAGGGAAGGATATACCCGAGGATGTCAAGACAAAATTACTTGCCCTCCACGAAGAGAATCTAAATGTCAAGGAGCAGCTGAAGACTACTCAAGACAAGCTCTCCAAGGCGAAGACGGTAATGCATGCATCTAGTCAAGTATATCATTTCCTGCTCACTCCCCTCAGTTCATCAAGTCTCAAGACAAACTATTCAAAGAAGAACAAGCGAAGCTTGCCTCCATGACAGCCGTAGGTGCTTGTTTCGTGGTTTCTCTACATACATCTGACTGCCATTCGTAGCAAAACATGTCTGAGGTTGCAGACAGCAACTTACAGGACCAGATCAGGGACCTTGACGAAGAGCTTTCTCGTGCCAAGGTTTGTATCTTGCAAATGAGTCCCGTCTCTGCTAGTCGCTGATCTGAGGGACATCTTCCAGACACGTTATTCGGAACTAGAGAAGCGTTACCAATTAGAGTTCCACCACATGAGCGGTGTTATACACCACACTGGAATGCTTCGCCTCTGGAGTTCGTATGCCCAGCCTGTGAAGAAAGGAAGACCAGAACCAAATGCATGGTTGGGACAGCAACGAAAGAACGTGAGTTTGTCGCGATCTTATCTTATCGACTTTGCACTCAAGTTGATGCTGCAACAGCTCGGACAGGTCTTACATCGGTAACATCAAGTCGCCCGTGTTCGTCTATGTTTCCAGCAGGTTTTCCATTCATATCGGAGATATCACTATACAATCCTATCTATAATGCCGACATCGATGTGCTTATTATCATATTGTAATTGTTTAGACGCAATAGTATCGAGCCTACAATCCGATCAGCAATGACTCGGGCAACGACCGGTCGACCAATCGGGCTCTGAGCCTGCCTGAATCCCGACAAAGTTTCGAGTTGTTCGCGATGAATTCCAGTATCGCGCAGACCATCATCCAAATAGACGGAAGCTTCTGCGAAGGTGGGGGGCAGCTCTTGCGAAGCGCAGTCACATTGTCGGCCCTCCTCTCCAAGCCTATCTCGATTTCAAATGTTCGGCGAAACCGTCAACCCCCAGGTCTCCGAAAACAGCACGAAACTGGTGTGTTCTGTCATTCTAGTCGATTCAAAGTGATCGGGCCAATTTCGTACTAGGTATAAACCTCGCAGCATCGATATGTTCTGCGGAGACAAAGGGCGTGGAGGTCAATTCCACGACGGTCGAGTTTCGACCAGGTCCCATCCAGGTGCCGAGGGTGCTCAGTGCTGATCCGGGGACGGCAGGCTCCACCACGCTCCTCCTGCAGGTAGCACTTCCATGCCTCTTGTTTTCTCCGTCGTTGACTCCGACGACGGGGTCCGAGTCCGATCGAGCCCCCACGTCCGGCGACTCCATCCTCACGCTCCACGGCGGCACCAACGCCACCTTCGCCCCACAGATCGACTACGTGCAAACCATCCTCCTCCCATTCCTCTCAAAGCACTTTCGCCTCTCGCCCACCCTAACCGTCCACCGACGCGGATACTACCCCAAGGGCGGTGGCTCCGTCCAGTGCACGGTGCCTTCCGTACCTGGGCCTCTTCCCCCCGTCGTGCTGACGGAACGCGGCCAAGTCAACGCGATCGGGGGAAGTGCCCGCGTAGGCGGGCTGCCCCTATGGATCGCACAGCGCATGGCGTCCGGAGTACGCCGCGCGCTTCTGAGCAGCGGGGTTGTCCCTTCCGAGAAGATCCGACCCATTGCGGCTGTGAGAGAACGCGACGAGGACGTCGTGGGCGCGGGCGGAGGAATCCTGCTGTGGGCGGAGACGGACGAGGGGTGTCTGATCGCGGGATCTGCGGTGAGCACGAGGGAGAAGAAACCGGAGGTGGTCGGCGAGGAAGCAGCGAGGGAGCTCGTGAGGAATCTGAGACATGGGGGATGCGTGGACGAGTACTTGCAGGACCAGATGATCGTCTTCCTTGCGCTGGCCGAGGGAACCTCGATCGTCAAGACTGGTCCGCTGACGGATCATACACGGTATTTCGATTTCCTGTCGCGCTACGACCTCGGACTGAGAAATGCAATAATAGAACCGCGATCCATGTCGCCCAACTGATGACGGGGGCACAGTTTCATGTTCACGAAGACATGCCTGACAGTGCAATCATCACCTGCGAGGGAATTGGATTCATCCCACCATCGCCGACAACATAGCATCTTGAAGCTCTATACTTGCTTCAACCTCACCCATAAGTAAAAAGTTCATAGATACTACAATTAGAAGTGCACGTGCGTAAGTCGATGTGCTGTATCACGAGAGGAACCTAGTCTAACAGATAGCCTTTTAGAAGGAACGGCTGTCTTCCTGCCTAAGGGTCTGCATACGGGAGATTAAACAGATAGAGTACTACAAGTATATCGGAGACACTATCGATTCCAAGAAAGAAGTGACATGTCCCCCAGACGTCTACAACACAGTTAGCCCAAGGGAATGGTTCGCATCATGGGACGAACAACATACCGAGGTTTGATAAGGTGACGAATGGTGCCCGCGAGCGCGAGTAGTACGAAAACGCACGCTGTTGCTACATAAGCCCACCCCAAGAACGGGTTCTTGCCGCCTATCCAAGAAACCGTAGAGATTACGAGCGACTTGGTTCCTTTGAAGCCTTGTACCGGGTAGTCTGAAAGACCATCAAGGCTGTGCATATGTTTCCAACCGAACAACTCACTGTAATATATTTGAACCTGATATGTACCTGCAGGTAGATTGGCCGTATCGTTCCTCCCATATAGCTTTGAAAAAGTGGGCAGGCCAGCTGTCCTCATCCAGTTTTGGAAATGTTCATCCTCCGCGAGATTTGGAGGTGGGTTGTCGTTCGTGTAGTTGTTGGGGTATCGGAGTGCCCAGTTGGGAGGAGGAACGATCTCGTCTAGCCTTCCATCATAACCGGACGATGCATTATATTTCTTCGCCTCGCCGGGCCAAGCGATGCCACTCTGAGTAAAGTTATAGTCTGAAGCGCCAGACTCGTCAATGGATGGATTAGTTGGACGGAAGCCAGAAATCGTATCTATGTGTCGATAGTGAGGCCACGTCCTCTGAAAAGGAAAACGAGACCAAAAACGTACCGTTGAATACCGAGTTTGCAATCAGGCCGCAAGGGAAGATACCCTTTCCATCACTTGTGACTGCCAACGGCTTGCAGTTGCTGCTGCTAAGCGTGGTGTTGGACACATAATTACCCCGAAGTTGGGATGTGTCCAGACTCTGCACATATCGTCGATTGTTTTGATAAAAGTTGGTCAGTTTGTAGTATTGAAATACAGGAGCGGATAGGTCAGCTACGATGTCGAATTCGATGACGCAAGTGTGGGATTGATTGGCAGGAGCCGTTGGGTCGTAGAAATAAGCGTAACGTGGTGGGGTGATGGATTTTCCGCTATCTGAAGAACGGAGGTTATACGAATAGGAGCTCATATTAGACCAGTCGAGGTCTGTGAGAGACGTGGAGCTTGGCAGATTCCAGCAGTCCGTGTAGTCAAACGTCATTTCAGAAACCTGCCAATGAGGTAATGACGAACATGCATGTGCAGAAAGGCAAATGAGATGAATCGGGAATGAATTGGATGGCACATACCAGACTACTTCCCCATACGAGCAGACCGCCTATTGGGGCGAAGATAATGCCAATGATGAAGAGAGTAGGCAGTACAGTTTTCGGGGTGAGTATGGGCTGCCATGCCTTGAGACGCTGCTGCTTGAAGGCGGTATCTAGGAGGAAGGGATTGCTGCGGACTGAGAAGGAGAAAGTGCGGCGAAACGTACTCGCGGGACGTCTCCAGCTGCCCTTTTCTTTCTTGCGTTCGCCGTTGTTGTCGTCGGTGTCGTTTGTGCGTTGTTTCTTGCGATTGAAAATGGCCATGGCTGTCGGTGTTGTCGATGAAGGGATGGGGGGTGTGGTAGTACTTTGTTTAGGGCGATGACCCTAATTACTAAGCATCGCCACTATAACTCTCATGGTTGCTGTCCGAGCCATCGACGAAATAGCAGACCCGACCAACGTCATCCAGCGCATCTACGACGACGAGGACGACCCTCGACGTCTTCCGGCTGCAGTGACCAGACACTTTGCCGCTTTGTTTCTCAGTTCGGACGACCCTGACGTGTTACTCCAGGTAGAGGCTGTCCCGCCACTCTTCTCGTCAGCTGATCGTACTCGTACAGCTCCCGCCTCTCGATGTATCCCATCCTCCGGAATCGTACACGCGTGGAACCCTTGTGCGCTTTCGCGCCATGATCCAGGACACCTCGCTTCAGAGCGAAATGTATCTCGCGAGGCTCAGCAACAACAAGTGCGGAGGTTGGGGAATACAGCCCACACATGATGACTACGAATCAAACACCTTTGATCCCGATCACCTTGGAACCGCTTCTATTTTTTGGGCAGTCTCCGTGCCCGGCGAATCTCCTTGGCGGTCCGCTGAATTTTCTCGGTCAGATTCGAGTGCGCACGTGTCTCCTCTGCGTATTCTTTCATTGATAAACCCTGCAGCCAGCTTCCCTGTACACCGCCCGCCCCAGCCCCACAAGTTTCCTGCACCGGAAGCGCCTCACATAGGAGTTCGAGTCAAGGTACCGCATTCGAGTCCCTGTCACGTGACCTTGCTGAGACGCGTAAGATATACGACAACGATGATGCTGAAAACCTGCATTCAACAGATGTAGTAACGTTCGTTGGAATCGTCTCGTCAGAGTTGTACGTATACCAGATTATTTAACCCAGAGCATTCTAACATTCTCCCAAGCCTCAACACAGAAGATGATTCCTCGCCAGAAATCCCCGTATTACATGTTCTGTGTTATCGGGTAGCCACTACAAAATCACCCCCCACGAACTTCGATGCCACAGTGCGAAAGGACCTCATAGACTGGATATCCCGCGAGGCCTTGGGTGGTGATAGCGATGCCGCTGAATGGCTACTTCTTCAACTGACGTCAAAAGTGTACGTAGCGCGATGCATTCCTTGATTGACTATTGATCCTTGTATAGATACTCTCGTGCAATCCCGCTTCTCCCTCCCTCTCTGTCCATGTCATGCTTTCCCCCACCTTCCTCACCCGAGCTCCTTCCGACGCTCTCGCACGTCCTTGCAGAGCTTCTGCCTCAGTACCTTCCCATTTCGCTTTCGCTAGATCTCCTGAATAAGATACCCTTCCTTCCTGAAAGCAAAGAGGAGGACTTACACTCCGGATATCTACAACTTCCCTTTGGGACAACTGTCCTTTTGACCGAGAGCGCTTTACAAGAGGGTAAACTGCTTGAGAAGGGTATGTGTCAGCCTCTGCAGTATTCCCGTATCAATAATATTACCTAATATTTAGGCATCACAAATGTTCAAGCAATTCAGGATGCAATGAACTCGCAGACTATAGACTACGTCTTTCCATTTTCCAACAAATTCACTTTCCACACAGATCTCTCCCTGATTGTTGTGAGTGAAGGAAGGAGGAGTGCTCTCTTCCAGGTGACACCAGATCAATGTACCACTCTCCTATCGCTTACCTCATGTTGTAGACCGGCATTAACGTTCCCCTTCGATGCTCTTCCGATGCTCCCTCCTTATATAAACCGAAAGATGAACTTCCGTTGCCGCCAGCCCAGAAACTGACTGTCTACCGTTCGTACATCGCTGCATGTAAGGTGGTGAGCGAGACAGTACAGGTAACCGAAGAGACCTCCAAGGTGATGGTGATCGTCATATCCGATACCCTACAACTTTCTCATAAACGCAGCATATTCAAGACGACTTTGTCCGTCGGCGTCAACAAGACAACTCAATGACTTCAGACGACCTGATACACCTTATGAAAGTTGCACGGTCGGTACTCTCTTCTTCGTCGTTTTTATCACGCACTCGTTGATTCCCGCTTCATCAAGGCTTCTTGCAGCATCCCGGTTGGAAAATGAGGTAACAATCGATATATGGGAACAAGCCAAAGAGCTGGATGGTCGGAGGCAGGCACCGTTGATATGACGTAGGGTGAGTATGATTGTATAACAGCTAGCGCGGAACAGATCTAGACGCAACTCTTACGAAAATCAGTATGCAGGGATGTACAAAATAAGCACTTTTCTCGAACCGCCTTGCTGTATTGCCCGTCTGAATTAAATTGTCTATTTGTCGCATTTAGAACCAGGCCGTTTGGAAATCTGAAAGTTTATATCGGACGCCGGGTTACTATTTCCCCCTTCCATCAAGAGTAGAGTACTTGACGATGAACAGCATAACTAATCTCATCACGCAAGGCACGCAACTTTCCTTGCGGCGCGCTCCTCGAAGAGTGAAGACCCTCGCAGATGATGGGAAGGTTTCAGTTCTCGACAGCGAGGAATTGTAAGTTGCTTCATTTGTTGGTCGATGGATTTGATTGACGCGCTCAACTGCAGTGCCTACCTTGTGAATATAGAGTGAGTGGTCTCCTTTTGGTTCTTCCTGATGCACGACATAACCTACATCTTCAAGCATCGGAGGTCAGGAGTTCTGGGTCACCTTCGACACCGGCTCCTCGGATTTGGTAGCTTCAAGTTCTTGACCGTACGCAGATATTCACTTACTATGCATCTCGCCAGTGGCTTGTCTCTTCTAGTTGCATGGACGCAGACTGCCGAGGAGTTCCAGTGTATTCCCCGTCGACATCCCCTACTCTTCACCTATCCGACGTCGTCTTCAAGTTGCTTTACCTTGTCGGTTCTGTGCAGGGCTTTGTCGCCACCGAAGTTGTCACCCTTGGTAACATCAGGATAGTCTCTCAGACATTTGGTAATATAATCGTTCGACCCGGCTCGTTGCGATTCTCACGCAATCTTCTAGCATTAGCTGATGAAACGAATGATCTGTTTCTTAGAACCACCGGAAACTCTGGAATTTTAGGCCTCTCATTCTCACCTGCAGCTGCGATCCAACCCACTGTGGGAATAACAGTCCTTGACAATATATTCTCCCATTTGGGAGAATCTAGCCGTTTCTTCGCCTTCAAACTTGGTCGAAACAGCAGCCTCAGCGACTCAAGCGCCGTTAAGTCCTCGTTCACAATCGGCGAACTTGACCCGTCGATCTTGAATGCTGCAAACGGAACTGCATCACTATCATACTTTCCCGTGTTCAAGACGCAGTCGAGCTCGTACGACTACTGGAAACTGCCTATAGTCAAACTGACCATCAACGGGCTTCTTCTGCCGCTGTCACCCTCCCTCGTGCCTACCGCACCTTCTCCGATTGGGATTCTCGATACGGGTACGACGCTTATCCTCGGACCCACTCTAGATGTCAACGCGTTTTGGGAGAGTATCGGGACAGGGGGGACGACGAGGTACAATGCACAGACGAATCTCTGGGAGGTGCGATGCGATCGCGCGGTGGATGTTCGCTTCGTGTTCGGGGAAGGTGATGAACAAAGAGAGTATGCGGTGCATCCCGAGGACGTCAGCTGGGCAGAGGGGCGACAAAGCGAGGGATGGTGCATGGGAGGCGTGCAAATCAACGACGGCGTGCGTGAATGAAGCTCATGGACTGATTTGGGTGTGGCTCACATGCTAGGGCTCGCAGGTGAACTCGGGGGACTGGTTGCTTGGGGACGTGTTTCTGAGGGTGAGTGAGGAACGCAACTGGCGCGCTCTGATTGCGTTCGTATCTTGGTTCAGAACGTGTATGTCGTCCATCACGGCGAGACATCTTCGAAGCCGCCGGAGATCGGGCTACTGAGTCTTACTGACCCCCAAACGGCACTCACGGACTTTCGAAACGTACGCGGACCGGATCCGGCTCCACCTCCGTCCGTACCCAACCGCAGCCCCTGGGAGCAATGGACGCAGAATGTGAGGATCGGTAGTGGAGTGTCTGCGGCGGGTGGGTTTCTCCTTGGCGGACTGATCACGCTGTGCTACTACAAGGCGGGGAGGAGATCGAGAAGGGCCACTACTAGTAGGCGGTGGTGAGAAAGTGAAGGTCCGAGTTCATTGGCCTATATGTACAGTAGGAGAAATACAGTCATATTACAGTCCGAGATCCGTCGTAAGAATCAAAGAAAGGAAAATGTCGTAATTTGCTCGTTGCTCATCCAATGTATCCTGGTTGATAACCCTTGCCATGACCTCCTGGTCCACCGACCATGGGAGGCCCTTGTGCGCCAGGGTGCTGATATCCTGGCTGAGCTACAGGAGGCTCCCAACTGCGCAGACAGAGAATCAGAATAAAAACATGAACACATCCGTCGATTGCACACACCCTGTTTGCATCTCTGTCTGCAGCTGGCATATGCCACACATCCAGACGTGTTTGGAACGGAACGGAATCAGAGGTACGAAGCAGAACTCGAACCAAGTGCGCGACTTTGCGGCGAACATGGAGGCTGCCACGTGTAATAAGCAAGGTTGCCCGTCCGGACAGTCGAAGCCTCGCTCACCATTATTGCACCTCGGACAGATTCTCGCACCTTGGTTTCCGTCAGGCGAGACTTTGGTCGGACAACCGACTAAAGATTGATTCCAGGGCTCGATTTCAGAACGACTGCGGAGAACAATAGGAAGGTAATTGCTACTCACCCATGATCGGAATACAGACTGGAAGATGTTCAGGATCAGAAAAAGTCACCTTGTCAAAGACGTAAGACTCACACAAGCAATCCATCGTGGAAACTGAGTTTCTTGTGGGAGTAGAGTACAACAGGTGGCACGATGCTGAGTCGTGACGGTGTAATCGAGGGCCGAGCAGTCCGCAGTGCGATTCCCACGGCACTGAAGAGTCACCTTGCGTAAGCAAGGTCATTACCGTCTGTAGGGATTCTGTGCAAAATGTCCACAGTAGTAAATAAATGACGTAATTAAGTTGCTATCTCCCTAAACAATTATCGTAGTAGACGTTGGGTTGAATTTGCATTCCGTAGTCGGTTATCGCATCCCTTTGATGTCAAACCATTGTTTGAGCGCTTGCTTGAGCTGTCATCGGATCATTTACGACCCGACGCAGCGTTCTTGGGCGTAACTCGACGGACGGGGTAGAACGTCAACAAAAATTTCGTGAATAGCTAATATTACAAAATATGACTTAACATAAATGGGAGTCCGCACAATTCACACACGCAAGGTGCTGCGCCGGCAACGCCGGCCCTTTTCTAGTTGAAAATTGAAATTGGCTAGACTTGAACTTGCTATTGCATTTTCTGACACTCTTTGATCATCACAATCTTTGACGTCTGCTCCACACTCACCGTCCAGGTCACAGTTGCGGCGCTGGTGCTCTCCTTGCCCGAAAGAGCCCACGGCGTCGATGTTCGAGGTCTTACTAATGTCTCTCATGACACTTGCCACAGGTGGACTCAATGGATCACTGCCTTTCTATACTTGGGCAGGCAGGATGGGTGCCATGGTCAGATTGATAATAGCAGTCGACTGTTGATGCCAATCCCCAGCCCCGATGACAGTTCTTCGGCCATAGACTTGACGATACGAGCTGTCTGGAAACGAAGGAGTTCGTAAATATGATCCGCGGCTCCAAACAATTCAATGGATATGAAACTGGTGCGCTAAACGGCGAACAAGACGGTTCAACAGGACCCCGTTTCTTGAACTTGGCGGCTGATGGTGCCGCCGCCATCCGAGAAGCTTCATTGTCTGTATCTCCGTGACCATGTGTAACAAATTGCGCGCCAGTCGCTCTATTGCCACAGAAATTCCGCTCAGCGCTCAGCTCGTTGACATTGATTCAAGGATCAGTGAGCCCAGCGCACTATCTTGCTTTTCAGGAATTCTGACTGGCAAATGTGTCACTAATCTGCAGCTCGAACAAGCTGCGAATCCTTGGACCGACGACTTGAACCACTAATAAGTTACTCAACGTAAGTCTAGTTGCCGACTCATCAGTTCTTCCATCAGCAGCGAGAACACCGCAGGATGTCCTCCTTTTGCAAACTATCTTCCTGATCCCCGACATCCGATACCCGTCCGCCAGATCCCCGCGGTTTCAAATTAATTGAGTCCCCCAAATATAAGGACCATCCAATCTCTCAGTCCGTTCACGCCCTTATCTCGACATGGATAACTCTTCTGTTTTGAACCCGTTGTTGACTATAGCGGCGATTGGCATTGTGGTCACCACTCTTACTCTTCTCAAAGGGCAGCGACGAACGGTCGGAGGTGTTCATCTCCCTCCTGGACCCGCTCCTCTTCCCCTCGTTGGCAATTTCTTCAGTATCGACGCCAAGCAACCCTGGAAGACTTATTCTGCTTGGGCGACTCGTTACGGTGCACTCGAATCCCCTGTTCGTCTACTGCGATACTCATCATGAAGCCAGGTGACATCTTTAAGATCCGTGTGCTAAAGCAAGACATCATCGTGATTAACTCGGAAAAGATTGCCAAGGATCTTCTCGAACGTCGATCAAACATTTACTCGGACAGGCCAGACCTTGCTTCGAGAGAACCGTACGTAGTCACGTTTTTTTGAAAACGTCGGTGCAAAACTGCTCTGTTAGATTTGGCTGGACCTTCAACTTTGCTTGGTCTCCGTATGGTGAACAGTGGCGCTTACAGAGGAGGACCTTTCACCAGGCCTTCAGAGCTGACGCTTCGGTTGCTTACCGTCCTGTTCAGCTGAGAAAGGCTCGCCAGCTCGTTCTGGAAATTCTCGGTACACCTCATGATTTTTATACGCACATTCATAGGCGAGTGCTGCCCCATTCAAATTAAGCGAGAATGCGTACTAAGTAGAAAATACATGACCAGGTATTCTGCGTCTCTGACCATGTCGATTGTGTACGACTACGAGGTTAACTCTGAACATGACCATCTCGTCGAGATGCTCGAGCGTGGAAGTCTCCTGGCCATGGAAGGTTTGCAACCGGAAGTGGCTTCCATTATTGACGCTTTCCCTTTTGGTGAGTGGTTGCTGATTGATGGGCCAGTGCTGAGAAGCTGATCACCATCTTAGTGCTCAAATTGCCGACGTGGTTTCCTGGTGCTGTCATCAGTCGCAAGGCAAAAGCCTCTAAAGAATGTGCAGTGCAAATGGTAGCAGAACCCTTCAAATATGCTGCGAGGCGCGAGGTAAGATTTACATTCACTCAGGTCTACAGTTCGGAGCTAAGTGAAGGCAGGCTGAAGGTAGTGATGCGTCAGCAATGGCACTTGACCTTTTGAGGCGCCTCAAGGAAATAGACGATCCTGTGCGACTTGGATTGTTGAAGGACACCTGCACAACAGCTTATGTTGGTAAGTCGTGTCATGAAAGAGAAAGCTACTAGGGCTCAACTCATCAATTAACTTGACATACGATAGCTGGTGCGGAAACGGTAAGCGTGAAAGTCTATAGATGTGTGTTTACAACACTCAATTTGTCGTAGACCACGGCAACGACGCAGTGGTTCATGTTTGCCATGCTGCAATATCCAGAAGTTCAGGAACGCGCACAGGCAGAGATCGACGCAGTTGTTGGCACAGACCGGCTACCAAACTTTGATGACCGGCCGAACCTGCCATACATTGAGGCTGTTTTGATGGAAATATTGCGAATGTATGTCATTGCACCACTCGGTAAATATTCAACCACGACACTTGAAACAGTTCTAAAATTCGTGTCAGGCGTTCCCCACTCCACAATAGCTGATGACATCTATGGAGATCTTTTTATACCGAAAGGTGATTGGTATAATGAATTCTGATTCACTATATGTTAATTCTGCTTCTTATGTTCAGGATCCACTCTGGTCCCAAATGTTTGGTTGGTGCACGGCCTTTTTTCTCTATTTCCAGGGCCTTGATGCATTATCTCGAAGGGCTATGTGTCACAACGAAGACGTTTTCCCCGAAAATAACGTCTTCAAACCCGAAAGATTCTTCAAGGATGGGAAACTTGACAAAAGCAGGGCCGTCGACAGTATCGTTTTTGGCTTCGGAAGGTATCGTGACATTTTCTTCTGGACTCGAGTCCGATCACTCACCCAACTCGACAGGCGTGTGTGTCCGGGTCGTTACATTGCAGAAAGTTCGGTCTGGGCTCCAATGGTGTTGATTTTGTCCCTATTCAAGATATCAAAGGCTCTGGATGAACAAGGCAAAGAAATCCACTTTGAGCCAGATTTCACCACTGGGGTAGTAATGTAATTTCTTTTCTTGAGTGGGCTTTGTTTCCGAGTTCTGATCTATATTCACTGATATAGACACCCTCAATCATTCCCTTGCGCCATTACACTGCGAATGCCAGACCGCGACATCCACAAACTTTTGGCAGGCGACGATTGAACTGGGTGTTTCTGAAAAAGATCAAGTGAATTATTTCACTGATTACGGAGTTTGTGCCCGTGGATTTGTAGTATGCTAGTTTGAACATCCCTGCAATGCAGTACTGATGACGTCGACTTTGTATGTATGATATGAAAAATAAGAATATGTAGTGATGATCTAAATCCTCGAAGAGCCTACTCTACGATGCCGGGGTAGTGAAGTGGAGGTCAAGTCCAGAGAACGGCGGGATACAATTGGAGAATCTACAGGTAGGACTTGGACGACAGGATAGTGTGAGTCGATCGGAGCGTGCAGGGTGTATTCACGTCTGTCGGCCCAGATGGTCTCGAAGTTTGCACGGAAGCGGCCGAGCATGGAGCAGTGATCGGTTTCGGTTGTGGCGGGTACAGGGGCGAGAGCAGCAACGAGGTTGCGGAGGTGAATGATCTTGGCCGCGATACGGATGCCGTGTTGGGAGGGCTCTGTGACGACGGCCGCGGTCTCGCGCCGACTAAGTGGATCGTCGTTTGATGAAGCGTCGGACAGAGCGAGGCATCTTCGGGCCATTTCGAGGTGGTAGTCGATGCTTGCCTGTCGTGCTCCGAGAGCGTACATGATGGAATGGAACGTGTTATATGTGCTCCTGTTATCTACAAATAAAGACCCCGGGCCAACCCCGGGCCCCCGCCAGGCTGTCGACGCCACCGCCATTGAGTGTGCCCAGTTCATCAATCTCGGCGACAGTGCACTGCCGGCTTTTACCGCCCACACAGCCTTTTGAGAACACTTAAATTCGAGATATTCGTTCCCAAGGCGTCCCGCTGGTTCTTCATTACTGATCCCACCCAATCACACCAAACCACAACAAGAAATGTCCTACTACACCGAGTCTAGCTACGGTGCCCATCGTTCTCATTCTCAGACTCCTCATGTTCATCGCCATTCTACTTCAACGTATGCCGGTGAAGTGGACCCCCAGCTCTGGCAATACTTTTCTGCGGTGGACACCAATAGATCCGGTGCTCTCAGCATCGGCGAACTGCAGAATGCTCTTGTCAACGGTAAAGATCACCCCACTGTTCTTCGATCTAGCTGATCGCTGATATCATTCTTCGCGATGATTCAGGAAACTGGTCGAGTAATTTGGTTATCGCCTGGTTTGCCTGATCTCTTACATATCTTCTGATCAAAGGGTTTGATCTGGATACAATCAAGATGTTGATGAACATGTTTGTATGTTGCCGCCGCGAATACATCCGTACTTACAATCGCTCACTTCATTGTCCTAGGATTCCGACCGCACTGGCACCATCAAGTTCAATGGTACGCGCTTAAGCGATTCTTACTAGTCCATTTCCCAGACTCACGAATCTGTCACAGAGTTCACTCGACTGTGGCAATACATTACGGACTGGCAGGGCGTCTTCAGGCGCTTTGACAGGGATCATTCGGGAACTATCGAAAAACGAGAGTTGGCGGACGCTATGGAGAACTTTGGTTACCATCTTTCCCCGTCCCTCCTCGCCCTGATCGAACATAAATATGGTAATGATTCGGCGTGTTTGACGTTGCTTGGTCGATTTGGTTCACCTTATCTTTTTATCTACAGCTTCTACGGCAACTTCCGCATATGGACCACTTCCTGGCATCACGTTTGATCGATTTGTCAGGGCGTGCGTTACGGTCAAATCACTGACCGAAGCCTTCCAGAGGTTCGTCCTTTGTATTCACCTTCATATGTTCAAATGTATCTGATATCCGCTCGAAGGTTTGACGCTCACAAGGATGGCTGGGCACGGTTCAGCTATGAAGACTTCATGAAGGTGATGCCAATCTGTATTTTTTTTTCACACACTCAGGCTGATTGTGCACTCCAGACTGTTCTCACAGCTCCCTGAATCAAGTCACGCGTGTCTGGAATAGTACATATTGTGTACGAATAGCGTCTCCGTTGGATTTCCTCGAAGATCTTTACCCTGAATCAATGCCAATCTACCACACCTTCAGTTTCCCAGACCTGTCAATGTCAAATCCATGAAGGCAGAGACCTGAGCGTAAGTTTGACCACGGCCGCACCGGGCTGGGTGAAACCGCCACATGACAAATGTGGCCGTCATTGGAAAGATGAGAACACCTGGGCGCAAACAGATCTATGCCCAATCCCAATGAAATTGAATGGCAGATTGCCTTCTCACGCCAAGCGCTGAAGCTTGAAGTACGGAATTGTGTTACAACTCCACGGAACGAGTGGACCACCACGAGTTGCGAGTCCAAAAAAAGATACGGTACAAATTTGTTTCCGGACCCATCTTGCCAATGGCTCGCCGGGATGCCAAGCGCCGTGAACCAGTGATGGATGGAGAAGTTCCTTAGCGAAGGAGTCGGAGGATCATTTGAGTCCTCAGATCGGCCGAGGAAGTTCCGGTGAAGTCATTGCAATTCCGTTCATGTTCTAGTTGATCACACCTTGATCAAATTCTCGGTGAATTATTGGAACCGCTCAAACAAACATTAATATTGTCCGGGCATGAGTCAACCCCTATGTGTTGCAACAATCATCACGCGCTGTTGACTCTGTTACTTGCCATTGGCAGTACGTTTACGTTCATTTGCTCGAATCCGGCGATTGGCAAAGCCCGGCGCGGGTCTTGATACCTAGCCTATTTGAAGCATCATTAACATTGTTCGACGTTGCTCGTGTTGATATAATTGGTGGGACCTTGAATTGCGATTGTTGTGGCCAATTAAATCAAGTTAATTTCATCCAGCAAGACAAATACTAGTAACACCCTGGATCATGGCGTTGCACGGGACGTTACGTTCGCTCCACAATATTCAACAGAATCGAACCGCCGAAACCCATGTTGCACAGCTAGCCATGTTCACCTCTAACATCATGGTCATGGCTGACCGAGCTCGTTGTCAGAAGCTCTCAGCCACTCCTCTGCCAAATGCTCCACGACATCTGGTAAAATGGATGACACCTGCTTCGGGTCATTTCCAGAGCCTTCCAAGTAGTATTTGATCTAAAACCAGGATTCAGCACCTTGCGTCAGTATCACCCGAGACAATACCTTTGGTTCAGTTCCGCTTGTTCTGTAAACGACATTTGATTATTATGAGACTGCGGCGCTCAAAGTGATACGCGAAATATACCTTATAGTCAGTACTATGCTAACATTCACGGATTTTGCTCTGAATTGGATCATGTGTCCTGATGACAATGGTAGCCTTGGTATATGCGTCGGAGTATTTGTGCTGTCATATCCGTGCCCGTCAGTCAAGTCGATAACGCTGACAACAATCAACCCGGCGATCGAGCGGGGGTACTGCTTTGTGGATGGGTGAAGCTACAAAGGACAGTCAGTTCATAGTACCAGTTACGTCAAGTCAGGCGCACTGATTTCTCGAAATTGCGAAGCCCTTCGAAGATCTTGTCTGTCTTGATGGTATCTGAACAAATGAAATAACTGTTTCTGGTCTACGCACAGTCAGTCCAACGTTTAAATTATGGAGAGCGACCCACTTCGAAATGACCGTATCTGGAAGGTCTTCAACTAATGAAAAGATACGACAATGACCTAACACGTACTTTTCGTAGAGTCCCTTTAGATAGCCTTGGACAGTCAAGCCTTGACTGTGTAGTAGTTCAGTAGCCATCTCCGCAAACATCATCTTCCTTTTCCATGAGCTATGGTACTTTGATAGTTCGCTTGCACTGACCGTGGCAGCTATGCCATCTTTGTCGCGTATCTCAGAACCAAACATGAAACCAATAGCTTCCTCGTATCCAAAAGGAACCTCATAACCGGCTCGTTCCAGGTCCAACGCTGTATTGCCAATGAACTTGAACCCTGTCAGAATCACTCTCAGACGAATGTACACAGGTCATGACGTGCGAGGCATACCGGTCAGACAGTCCACAAACTTGAAACCCTCCATATTCGCCATTGCCTCGACCATTTTCGAGCTTACCGTGGACGCTACCATCGCTAGTTTATCTGGAACTCGATCAATCCTCCGAAGTGGTAGAGCATATCGGACAAAGTAACCTACTCAAAGGTTTTCCGCACTCTTTGTATCTTGCTAGGACGCGGCTGGCGAATAAGGTCCCCAGCTGATCGCCCGTGAATGTCGTGAAGCTCCCATCGGGA
>JBBPPA010000258.1:0-27354 GCA_038091735.1 Leccinum pellstonianum | reverse complement strand
GCAAGTGTGGGATTGACGACAGCTTGAGTTACCGTGGTGACTATTCCGCCACTGCCCGTCGTTGTGATCACCTCGGTGACCACGGGAGGTGCGCTGGTCATTAACTGTCCCTGACTATTTGTGCTTGTAATGAAGATCGTGGTACTTGCGAACACCGTCGTACTATTAATAGTGTTGAGCTACCCCTTGAGGCCAGGCATCTAAAGCAAACTCGTACGGTGGCGTGTCAGTTCCCGGTGGAAAACTTTGAGATGATGGACCGGGAGGCAAGGGAGAGGACGTAGAGAATGGGGTATTGGAAGAGGTCGTCGTAGATGACGAGAGAGCCAAGGGTGTGGTCTTTTCGAGAAGAGAAGTGGTGGAATTGAAGGACGTGGACGTTGACGTTGACGTTGACGATTGGGAGGTAGTCGGAGAACTCGTCGAGGAGGTCGTTGGAACAACGGTTTCTGAGGATGATGTCGTTGACCGACTGACACTGCTCGATGTAGTGGATGACCGTGCGGAAGAGGACATTGAAGAAACGTTTGCTGAAAAGGAAGGGACGGTAGACGATGGCACAGATACTACAGTTGAAGAAGTCGTAGTGGTTTCACCACTGCAAGTGGTTCGTACAAAGGAATCTCGGAAACTGAATTGTGAACGCACGAGGATGATTGTTCCAACAACGCCAGCTTCGTTACAGGAGTAATGGTAGATGGAGTTGACGACGTGGTTACCGAGGTAAATATGGAGACAGGATCCGGAGATGAAGGGATGCGACTCGGAGGAGGAAACGGTGCGTTGGGAGACAGAGAGGATGAGACAGAAATGGGAGTGACAACGGCCGGTGTTGAGGACATGAATCGCGGTAGAGGGCGGCGCGTTGCAATAAGAGGGACGTGAGATCCGAGCTTTACCACAATAACCTGAGTAGGAAAGGCGAAGTGAAATCTCACAATAGACCGTCAGGGGTCGGAAGACGTGAACGTGGAAGGGGGTGGTCCTAGAACACAAAGCACGGGAGGCGTCGGCCCACTTGAGTTAGAGTTAGTAAGACCGGTAGGGTAGGCCCAAGCAGGAGGAAGAGACAATAAAAAAGACTCACCCGGGTTGTTTCGTGGAGTGAACGAGGCTAGACAATCATTTCGACGGCTGGCCAGTGGGCGCAAATTGACGTGAAGAGAGCGAGGGGGTTCACGTTGCAACTCGAGCATTGCCCTTAATCGATCGCTGTTGCCCGAGGAGTCGCCGTCCGTCGTTCGGACTTGCCTGCAGTTGCGAGGCAATAACAGCTCCCATGCCTCCACCTCGCCGCTCTAGAAGAGCCAATCGGGCTAACGTGACTCGTCTCAGCGCTGCGGAAAGGGTGTGAACGTGACGGTGTGCGGCGCGCACTTGGCAAAAGTTCACGATCATGGTGTCGCTCGACGCAGAACGTCCGAAACAACCGGAATACCCGCTCATCACAGGAAACGCGTCCCACACTACTGAGGAGATTCCTCCCCCATTCGAACAGAGCGCAGGGGACCCGGTTATTCTTGATTTCTCCCAGTACGAGACTTACGCTGCCCCTGGCGGCGAAGATCCCCCAGAATTTACCCCGTACGACGCCGACTGCTTCGTCTCGGGAGCTGGACATGTCGTCTCTCACGACCCCCACTTGAATGAGGACGGTCCGTCAACTGCTCAGTTCTTCTACCATGTCCTAACATCACAAAGGTGAAGCGCTCTATCGCTTCTTACTTTCTCAGGCAGCCTCCCCGCCCCAATTCTTTCTACATTGTTACGGCTCGCATGACGAAACCCATACTCGCTTGGTCCGCTCAGACCGCGGAGAAGGTTCAGAATGGCGCACTGAATACTACACGGAAAACGTCGTAGACTTTGACTTCAAAATAGACGTCGGCCAGCATATCCTTGGCAGTCCTACACATTGGTCCGTAGCAGACTCCGCCTCTGCCTATCGCGGCCGTATGTTCCACGAAGTTGGCATTGGCCAAGAGAAACGCAAGGCCAAGAGCACGGAGATCAAGGCTGTCAAAGCATGGGACAATCAGCGTGACTCTAAAGGCTTCCCTCCGTGGATCAGCAGTGACTATGCATGGAGAGAAGACCAGCCACGCGTTATGCACGACAATAATGTCTTGAAATCATCCTGGACGCTTCGCCAGTGGGCAGACGACTATTGCTTCAGCAGGAAATTCTTGAAAGAATTCGAGTACTGTAAAGTTTGTCCTGTGACTTTATCTCAACCTGGTCCATTGATTGATCCTCTCTCTGTAGGTCGTCTACGGCTGGGATTTCGATGCTCTGATATCCGCTACCCGATCCGTCATAGCCTCCACTTACTACAGAGGGGATATCAAAGTTTCGTTTGAGACCTCGGGCTCAAAGATCTCCATCCGATCAGATAATCGTCTATCGCGTGCACTCTCAAACGGATGGATCAAGTTCCTGCTGATTATTACGTTCATATATCCCTTCCTGTGGCTATTTCGACGCTTTCACCATCGAGGCGGTGGGGTTTGGAAAGTATGCGGAGGTGCATACGCTCTCAAGCGTGTGGAGCGAGTTACAACCCCCAAAGAACATGCTAGCATTGGCAAAAATCCCGAAAGCACGTTTGCAGACGCGCGGCCTGCCGACATGATTTGCGGACAGACGTCAGGATCTGGTGATGTTTCGGGTTTACAGACTCAAGCCGTCGGTTTAAGGGAAGGGGTCTGGTTCAGACAGTGGGAAGGAAATATCAGAAGAGCTGTGCTTGGCCGGCTGCAGGACTCTGACCCACTTGTGACGCCCGACTCAAATGACGGCCATGTACTGGATGGTTATTGATAGGGCTCGACCTCACCGCGCAAAGCACTTTGTACTCATCAGATTTGCTTTCACATCACTATAAACGGGATTCCCCCCAAAAAAAAGTTATTAATCCCTGGTGCAAATTTCTGTTTCCCGAATTCAATACATAGTGGGATGTGGTATAGTTTGAAATGATGTATTAACAAATAAACAAGCGGATATGCACCTAGTAGACGACGAAACTGATTTGAGCCGAGCTAATCAGTCCGCCAGTGATGTCGGCGTAGTGTAGTAACACCCTCGGTCAGTTGTTATGACGAGCTAGTATTAACGTGCTTTAATGCATTGGTGTCTGTCCAGACGGCCGAAAAACCGAGGTTAAGGTTCTCCTTGTCTACGTCGCTAGAGATGCGTTCTAGCTCAGATTCTGAATAGTCGTCGGTCTCGAGGAATGCGAGCGCAGTCTCCAAAAACCATGCGTGTTTCTTGATGAAATGCACGGTAACCGTTCCGCCGACACGTTTGGTCTCGTAACGCTTCACCTGACCTTCCCTATGCTTCCATGTATAGTCTGTTTCAAACGCCATTCCTAACCAGACGAACGATTAGCCAGGTAGCGCGACTGATTACTGGAACACAACCTTCGCGCAATTTGGACATGTCACTCCCTTCGACCAGTGCCTCCACACTCTCGTCTAAAGTCATATCATGAATTGGTTGTTGGTAGCGAACTCCAAATGTCGTCACGCTCGAATGAGCCCATGAGGATGGTGGTGGATTATGCGGAGAGTCCAGTGAACCCTGATCAGCACTTGATTTGTTCTTGAACTCCTTCTCCATGTAGGATAGCACAGACTGTCTGATTCTCGTAACATGAGAGGGAAATAGATAGCCATGAGAGTAACTAGGAAAGGACGTGAGCAGAGGTGACGGTGAGGTGGTGAACTGAAGTTGTGCTCACACAGTACCAGCTCGGGGATGATCATAGATCCAGCACCGTTCACCCGTCCATCGAATTTGAGCAGCTTGTGGGTGTAGATTCATCCACTTTGCAGTTTGCTTGTCTTCTGCGCCTTTCGTCAGACCCTTGACGACTGTATCCTGTGAAACCCAGGTAACGAGACTCCAGCTCAAGCCATATAACTCGCCAGCCATGAAGGTATCCTTGACGAGATAGCCCCAGTAAACAAGCGGGTCTTGAAGAGTCCCCACTTGTTCAGATGTTACATGGATGCTTGAGTCTACTGGAGTAAGGAACTGGGAGCTGGGAGGGTCGGTCGAGACGGAGGTGGCATTGTCTGAGAAACCATATGGGTTATGCCCTTTGGCGTGGAGCTCTAGCCTCATTCTGGACTCCAATTCCGCCAGTATTACAAAGGCATCATCATCCACTTTGGCAACAAAGTCTGGCCTCACCCAAGGACTAGGCTGACCAGAGGCATAGTCCTCCCAAGCAAAGTGCGAATCGTGAGGAGCAGGACGGGGTGCAGGCGACGATTGTACTGAATAGGTAAAGTGTGGTACTGGAATCGAGGTGTTGACATAGACAGGAGGCACCCATGCATTTTCAGCGGCCCAGCTGAAGTACGAGTGTGACTTCCCAGCATTCATGTTCTCCGGACAAGGCAAGACGATGATGTCATTATACACTGGGCGGGTATGCCAAATTTTAGTGTCAAGATGCATATCCAGACATGACTCACTTTCTATCTCAGTTTGTATGCGCCTTTCCCAACCTTTCCGGGGCTGACCCATAACAAATCGCACTATGGTTCGTGATGTTCCTAAACCATCGTCACCTTCGCCTGCGCCGCTACGACTACGTGGATGCGAAGCCCATGTAGTTCTTATCAGCATCCTACGTTCCAGTGCAGAGTCCATGGAGAAAACACCTAGGAGAATTCCTGCTGGTGGAATAGAATCCAAGTCGTGCGGGGGAAAAGTTGGTAAAGAGGTTCCCGGAAGAGGGTTCAAATACGGATAGAGAAGAGGCGTGCGATATCTTGGAGGACGAGAAGATGATTGTGGGATGGCACAGTATGCTTGCCAGGGTAACGGTTCCTTGTCAGGGTTCAGAATGTACATGAGTAGCAATGTGAGTGAGATAGCAAAGACTGTGAAAAGGAGCAGAGCAAAGATCTGGACCCAGTTTGAGCCCCCTTGTATCGTCGAAGGGAGATGGAAAGACTTAACTATAGTTATCGGCTGTTGAGGGAACCACGGATGTCGGACGATCCGTCTTACACCCTTCTTAAACGTTCTCCACAACTTTCCTTCTCGTTTTCGTCTCCTGCGCGAATTTGGATAGAGTCTCCACCACCAATAGCTCCCATCCCGCATACTAGCATAGGCCCCGGAGTTTCCGAGCAACGGTGAAGCCGGCTCACCATCTGTATCCGAGCTAGACGAGACACATCGACGGGTTGTACGCGAAAGGGGGGGCGTCGGTGCGCGAGATGGTGTAGTAGGCGTTGTAAACGAAGCAATGGAGTCGGTAGAAGAACGGTCCTCTTGCATGGTATCTTGGTATGAACTTGTGTTCGGGGCGTCCCTATACACCTCCTGAGGGTCTGCGCCAGACAAACATTCGTATTGTTCCACAGACTGCCGTGGCCTTGAAAAAAAGAAAAAGGGTCGCTGTCCTGCCATGTCGCCGGCCACTGCGAGGAGCCTGGACGTGGGAACTTGGCTCTGGGTAGAACTTCAAAGTACAATTACCTAAACGGTTGTCCAATCATAAGTCTTGGATTCTGCAAACCCCGCTTGGATTGCCAGCGAGACTGATATATAGGTACATTGCGATCCACTACACAAAGATGTCGTTCCAGCTTGGCCTCCTCCTCATAGCATCCCAGAATACTGCCAGTCTGCTCTGCTGCGCGCTCGACGACGGTAAACGAGAATCCCTAGGCAGAGTTATCCCGGTGTGCTGCTCCACTTTCATCAATGCAACATCTCCCGGGTCCGTGTAATTGCCACCCGAAAGATCCACAACATGCACCAGCCAAACGCAGAGATGAATGTCTGCGATCGAAATTTGGTCCCCTGCGATACAAATCACAACTCGGTATATTGGAAACAACAAGAGGAAAAGAGGAGTCTCACCAAGGACATAAGGACCGATGATTTCTTTGTTCACGCTGGATAAAACTTCCGGAACCGCGCATTCCCATGTTTGCTTTGCAGTATTGAAGTATTCTTCGGCATGCGAGTCGCCGCTGCTAACGACAAAGTTTCGAAGCAGTATCTCAATCTCGTGCTTCTTTTCGTTCCAGAATGACCTTGTCTTCTGGGACATCTTGATAACCTCATGCTCACAGTCCGTCAGGTATTTTGCGAGTACTTCTTTCCTTTTGTTGAGAATGGGAACCACAGTCACAGCTAAAGCTTGCAGAGACTCCGGCTCACGCGAGTTGAAGTAGCGCAGAGAATCGGGAGCTACAGCATCAGAATAGACGGCATCGATAACTTTCTTGGAAATGGTTTCAAAACCAACAGTCGCAGGGGACAGCGAGGGCGCCGGTGCGGTGGATGTCGAATTAGAACGAGACGCGGAGGAGCGAGATCTGTCCAGAAAATTGACCAGTGCCTGGGTTATCTATGCTGTTAATGATGCTCGAAACAGAAGCAAAGCATATCTTTATCACCTTCGGATCAGCGATAACTTTGAATCGGGTTTCAACGTCAGTCCCAAGAGTGCCTTTCAGCGGGACTACTAATATCGGAGCAGTGGCTATCGAGAAATCAGATCGGCGTGCAAGGTGTCTGGGAAACACACTCACCTTTCGGGTTCAGACGCAGTAGAGCCGGGGAGAATTCTTCCCCCTTGGCTACGATGCGATCAATCTAAGAGGGCAACAGAGCGATCACATAACTCACCGGTATCAACCACACGGAGGTCGACCTCGTCTTTGCCATACCCCTTCTCTCGACTGAAGTGGGAAGGTAAGCCAGGCCCGGATCCAAAGGACCACGACTCGTCTCACAGTGTAAGAAGGGCTGTAGGAGAAGATCTCGTTCAGGATGGGAATGACACGCGCGCCAAGTTGATCTGTTCTCACCCGCTCTTGACCAGGCAGACGGCGTACTATAGTAGAGAACAGCTTTGGGTATTGCTGGTAAGGTTGTCATTGCTGATTAACGTTTCACCCCGTAGCATCTTACTTTACATGTTATTGATCAGTACATATTGGACTCTTAGTGATGTGACATGCTTACGTGATGACGTGACATCAGTACTGGAAAGTTCTGGACAGGGGAGTTTAACTGATAGTCCCTCTCAGAGTGAGTCTACCAACTCGGATGGCCGCTGTTAGGTAGGGATGCACACGAACTACACTCTGGTAACAACTGATTATCTCCAGACACGAGTTTTACGAGACAGATGAAAAAGTTATCCTCTCGGTGTTCGACCGAGGGGCCGATCCTGCAGCAGTGTCCGTCGAGTTCGAACCGCGAAAGGTGACTACGTTAATGTTATCTTATCCAGATCACTTTCACTAAACAGTGGCAGCTGGGGTACCAAAATGGGGACAAAGCCTTGACACTTCAGCCTCTCAAGGGTCAAATTAACCCTACCAAGTGCGACTACACGGTGGGCAAGGTGAAGGTCGAGATTCGACTCGCAAAGATGGTACAAGGTCGATGGGGAGGTCTCGTCGGCGAAGCTCCCGACCGTATGTCATCTTGGTTTTTGACATGCATTGCATGGCTGAATCGGTTCTTAGCGCTCGCGAGCTTCGCTCCGTCGCCACCCTCAACAGTTCCGATTAGTCACAAGATGAAGAACTGGGATGGGATCACTAAAGATATTCTTTCCAGCGAGAAGGAGAGGAGTGCGAACGAGGACCCCAATGTTGGTGGCGACAGTGGTGTAAATTCCTTTTTCCAGAAGATCTTTGCGGACGCAGATGAAGACACGAAGCGTGCTATGATGAAGAGTTTCCAGGAGAGTGGTGGAACGACACTCAGCACGAACTGGGAGGAAGTTAAAAAAGGACAGGTCGAAGTAAAGCCTCCAGCGGGAAGCGAATGGAAGGCATGGGGCTGATTTCACCGTTATCTTGATAGGCATGATATTGCAACCTTTCTGATCTTTCGATCGAACACAGAATTCCGTCCTGTTGGTACTTTTGTGTGACTTTTGAGGTTGGTTTTGTAGTGACCCTGCACGTGCCCCGTGTTCAAGATGGGAGAGATAAACAAGCTCAACACAATCGATACTGCGACCCTTTCAATATCCATGCCGTCCCTTACACTCGTCGTCGCAGCAACGGCGAAAAATGGCATTGGTCTCAACGGCACAATGCCCTGGCGCATTCCAAAGGATCTGAAATACTTTAGCCAGGTCACGAGTACAACGCCCACTACTGCCCAGATGAATGCTGTATTCATGGGCAGAAAAACTTGGGAAAGTATTCCACTCAAGTTCAGACCGCTGAGGAAGCGGATCAATGTTGTGCTCAGCCGAAACAAAAACTATCAACTGTGCGCCAATTTCGAGTACTCTCATCCACCTTGGTTAATAGTGCCTATCAGGTTTCCCGACGGTACCGTAGAACCGGCCGAACCAACGTATCTGTATTCAGACCTGAAAACTGCGGTGCAAACTTTGGGGTTGAAGAACAGTGTCCATCGTTCGTTCATCATCGGAGGAGCCTCGGTTTATCAAGAAGCCCTGCAGTGTCCATCGCTGCAAGCGGATCGCATCCTCATCACACGCATTTATGAGCCAGAATTTGAATGCGATGTGTTCTTCCCCGATGTTCTGGGTGACGCAGAATGGAGACGGGCATCCCACGAAGAACATAGCGCGTGGGTAGGCTTTGATGTTCCGTCAGGGATTCAGACAGAAAATGGTATCAAGTACGAGTTTCAGATGTGGGTTAGTAGGTCGTCGGAGCACCTTGGAACACACGGGGAGAATCCTTAGCAAGCTGTATATTGCCATAGATGCAACTATGATTTCGTGATGGTGCGGCACGACCGAATACACAACTGCTCGTGGGCCACGGAGGTTACCCTTGCCGCTTCAAGGGATTCAGAGTCAGCAATGCAGACGTGGGAGTGACGAACACCTCATACCTGTTTATGCTTGGGATCCTTTGAGCAGATAACATATACCCTCCCCTTGCGTATAACGATGCTGCATCCGTCGCACATGACTTTGACCGACGACCTGACCTTCATCCCCCTCGTGAACGCTCGGACTGGTGGCGCAGGAGAGTGGTTAACACAGCAACCCGCAGCGTGATCGCGATGAACGAGCGTTGCCGCGCGAAGTCGCCCGAGAAGTGGGCGACTCGAGGTGAGTAGTGCCCTCAACATGTTACTCTGTGATGGCTTTTTTTACAACTCTATTATTAGACTCGATACAGTTGTCAAGACCTCGTCACGTGCACTGTGCGGACGTCGCTCCGAGTCATTCCGAGTCAATGCAGCGGCCTCGACACCAACTTGAACTCGGGCATTCTGCTAGAAGATGGAGCTCGCAAACGAGAGCATCCCGGTAAACCAGACATCTAGGATATCCGTCTTCGTATTGTTTGTTGCCATTCTCTTCGCATTTGTAGCGGAAACACGGACGGCTCAGGTTAGTGGCCCCGGACTCGGTTCCAATCTTAGATTCCTGATCTGTCTATGTGCAGTACCTGCAGACTACATTGGGATACGATCAGCCATACTTTATATTGTAGGTGCAGATACCCTGTAGATCCGGGTAGTCGGCTAAAATGGTGTTCCAGCTACATCGTTCATTCATGCTTCCTGTTCTCTTTCCCCGTTCATTTGGTCTACGTACTACTGAAGACGAAGCACGGGCTTCGTCCATTATTGGCAGGTCTTAGCTTGGCTCTCTCAGAACAAGTGAAGGCCTGGAATCCCGGTCGCCCTTCCTTGCCGATTGCAAGCTTCTCTCCTGTGAAGTTGGTTATTCCGATCATCTGCATCACTGCCTTTTACAGTGTTCCTGCTCTACTGTGGTTTGCTGCAGTTGCGCTATCCTCGTACGATCTTTTTTATTTTATCGTTTCGCCTTCCATTCGCTTACGCGTCTGCAGGGTTACGGACGTAACAGCAATTTGGAATGCAAATGCATTTTTTGCTTATTTTTTCAGCGTCAAGCTGCTTGGAGCAAAATGGGGATCTCTTCGTTTCTTTGCAGTTGCCATCGCGACCTTGGGTGTTCTTGCCGTGACCTACGGCGGGATCCCCGATTTATCGCCAGCCTCAAAGTCAAACAGCGCAAATGTGTCGAATATTCCTACGCCTGTAGTCGGAGACATGTTGACTCTGGTCGCGTCTGTCCTGTACGGTTTCTATCAAGTTTTCTACAAGAGATACATCGCATTACCGTCCGAGTCAGATTTGACTGCCGAATCTGCTCGTTATCGTCAACTTCCTGATCTTCCAAATGTCGTTGCAACCGAAGCGGATGAAGAGACTGCAATTATCCCCCATGCAGACGATATCGTATACCCACCACCATTAGGTTTATACTCCAACCTTATCACGTCAGCTATCGGACTTTGCACGCTTCTGGTGTTCTGGATTCCGATACCTCTCCTACACTACTACCAGATCGAGCGTTTCCAACTGCCAACAAATGCAAGTACCCTGACGGCAATTGCGGGCATAGCGGTTTCAAGCGTGGCCTATAACGCTGGGTTTATGGTATGGCCCACCCTTTGTGTGCCTTGACAGTTTCACTCAACGATTCGGATCATTTGACAGGTATTGCTGGGAGTCTGGGGTCCGATTGTGACGTCGGTTGGGAGCCTTCTTACCATAGTTCTGACATTCGTCTCTGATTTGATCTTCGGCACGGTCGCATTCACCATCGGAGGGCTGTTTGGGGCTGGCTTGATTGTTTGTGCCTTCGGGATTCTAGTCTACGATATGATCTAATTTGGTCGAACGTCGATGACCCAAGAGCGTGTACTTTCTTGCAGGCAGTGGAGAACGATAGCAATATAATTATATCACAGACCAGAAAAAGAATATGTGATGAGCTACATAAGTAACAACCCTAGAAGTAAAGCTGACAGAATTGATTGTACCGGAAGAGGGTGGTAATAGAGGCGAGGGAAGGGTGAAGTGCCGAGCTGCACGGAAGTAACGGGGAAATGAGCGTAGATGAGATTGCGGCTAGGTTACAGACTTGTGCCTCCAAGGGAACGAGCGTGCCAAGACTGGAAATGGCGTGGACAAGGCGGATATCAGTGACGGAAGCAGGTAGGGTAACGGTCATGGAGACCAAACAGGCATAAGGATCGGGGACGGATGAACAGAAGGTAGGAGGTTATGGTACCTGCCTCATTCTAGTCATGCAACGTAGAAGTAAGACAGCTTCGATGGAATACGGTTCTTGGAAAGGGCATCGTCCTAACTTAGCCTGAGGCCCAATGATCTCAGGTCGAAACGTGTATCGAAGTATTATTACGAAGCCGTTGCCGTTAAGCTGACGAAGTCATTAAACTGACAGTCCATTTCATCATTAATGAAAGTCACTTACCTCTTGCGCTTGGCTTTGGTCATCTCTTTCCGCAGTGCAGCGCCATCTAATGGCTTGAGAAGCTCAAATGCACAAAGTAGGTCCTCGGACACGCTACAGAGGGAATGTAAGCTCGACCGTTCAATGGAAAGACAGACAAGACCCACCTCATGCAGGCCCCATAATTGTCGAACTCTGATGCCGAAGAATGAGTAGGGTCTTGTTGAAGTAAAAGCATACCAACAAACCTCCACAGTAGTTTGGTGCACTAAACACGGTGACCAATGTTCGATCATTCCAGAACTCGTAGCCGTCTTCTACTACCATGTGCGCTCGGCAGATCAAATCCATGTCATATCGCACTAGGAAGTCGTTAATCACCGCCTTCCCGAAACAATAGCTAACACCGCGTTCATTATCTTCCCAATCCAGTGCGGTGTCTGATGGATCGCACCACAATAGATCGTTGAGTAGGCCATAGTCAGGAACGTCTGTGGGTCGCTGTATACGCTTGATATCATCCATTGAATGAAGGGAAGGAGACAGGCCGCCATGAACGCAGAATATCTTTGAAGCGACGACAGCTGCGATGGGCAAACAGTTGAAGACATCTACAAACGTTTTCCACGTTTTGATGTTACATCTTCGCTTGCATTCGTCATAAAAGCCATATACTGTGGTCGAGTGAGTGCTCTGAATAGCTGGAGCCTTGAGAAACTGACCTCGTGTAACGTTGGCGCATTCATGATTACCCCGCAGGAGAAAATGACGCTGGCGGGTGTGGGACTAGAGAGGTGGTGGTCTGTTCGTCCTGGACTCCGGGGCTGTTCGGGCGGGGGAGGGGCAGGAGCGACGGCAGAAAAGGAGGATTGATGGACTGCTGTAGATGCTCTGGGAAAGGAGAACCGCGAGAGATGAGCCTGAAAGTGATTATTTAAGCACGGAGAGCGCTGATCTGATCCGGGGTGAACGAGACCAGGGTAGATGGTGTGAGAGGCGCAGCGGGCACCTCACCTGAGGTGACGGAGGGGGAGACATACTGGTTCCCGGGTGCGGGGGGAACGACGGCTACGGCTGACTGGGATCCGTTGAAGGAGTGCTATCAAGTCTTCTAGCCTGGCATCATCGCAATGGCGGAACATTTGCGGAGGCTCAGGGCGCTAATGGGAGTGTCTTTCTCGCTGTGTACATCCGAGTCATTGGAGTGATCGTTCCGGTCGGTGTTTGAGGTGAAGCCTGAGGCCTGAGCGTTGGCAGTAAAGTTATCATTCGACAGCGAAAGCGGCAATTTACGGTCAGACAGCAACTTGCACTTTCACAAATTTCACACACTTGTCAAAGCAAGTGAGTCAAGTGCCACTGGCTGAGGATGCGGCTGCTACTAATATTAATGCGAACGAACGTCTCAGTACGACGCTAACAGTATATTCTGGTAACTGATCCGACTTTTCCATATTCGTAATTTCGTAGCCTTCGTGACCGGTGCAGGACGTGCCAACAAACCGAAATAAAGCACACACCCAGACTCGGAGTCTTGCAGCCATATTCTGATCGAAATCGACTGATGGGATCTCGAAAGCAAATCGACCTTGTTCGTAGCATTGTACAGCAACCAGGAAGTTGCGATAGCCACAGATGCAAACGGACTGCCGAGCTGGTGAGGATCACGCCCTTCTGAACGAGAACGAACGCACGCTCACTGCAGCAGCTCCGAGTCGAACGTGTGTGCATTGTGCGCTTCAGGCTGTTACGAAGCCCTTGGGCCCATCTTTCGGGATTATGCATTTTTCGATAAGCCAGGGCATGAATGTTCGTTTTGAGTTTCCCAGTCTCTTACATTCGATACAACAAGATTTAAACACGCCGGGCACGACAGGAGCTTGGGTGGTTTGGTATGCCACTACTTCCAGGCTAAAGATGCGTATGCGCCATACATGTTCGCTTATAGCACTGATCCAGGCTCACAGCATATTCTACAACACCTTGCAAATCGAGGTCGTCTCACGAGAACCAAGGATGTAGTTAGACAGGATGTGGTTGCATACTATCTTCCAATTTACGATGTTTTCTTGGCACACTCCCACTTAGTTTCCAACTCGTACCATCGCCCTCCAGCATCGCCAATCTATGACAAAGTCACAGTGACCATAGAGATTTGAATGCAAGATATACGTACCCAATCAGGAGATCCGGTGGCGGCAACTCATCGATGCATCCTCGATGTACGGCGCTTCGAGGGCCTGCATTGCAGTCACCTGTCAGACTCAGAGATGACGCTCGTGACTGTTGTGCAGGGTAGGGTAGTGAGGTCGCCGTTAGGTTTCAGAGACACTGGAACTTTCGCGACATCCGAATCATGGACGGTCGGCGAAAGTGGTCGAACAGCCACTACCGACACCGGCATAACCTCCGGCAGCAACGCAAGTCCAATGGATGTAAAGCCCACGGGTTTCAGAAACTTTGCTCCAGAAGGAGAAAAAGTCGTTGCTGCATCGTTAACGACGTTAAAATCGTCTCTTGAGGGTGGGATTCTGAGGTCGGAGGTACAACGGGAGGTGGGGGCATAGGTTCGATAGATCGCCGGGCCGACTCAGGAGAAGTGAAAAGGGCAGCTACAGAAACGTGAAGTGAAAACCGGGTTCAAACCGTCAAAAAAAAAAAAAGAAAGAAAGAAACAACATACAAATTTAACATTAGCCTTCTCACTTGTCGGCTCGGATCTTTGTTGAGGGACAAGCTGGGTTGTCGCTCGAGGGTGGTCTTGGATATAGATAGAGAGATGTCTCGGATGGATATTGCGGGTGGTACTCGATGTTTTGCCCTTGATCGGTCCTCGGGACTGCGGCGACTCCTATTCCAACTTCCGGAAGATAAGAGGAGACGGTTCTTCCTCGTAGATAGCCTCGTGTCATGTATGTCCAATGGGATGATACTAGAGATGATGACCTATTTTCTCCTCTTAACAGAGTGCGGCCGCGAGTCGTTGAGGTCCGTCGTATCTCCACGCCGCTGGTAACGAGAGGAGAGATAGAGTGCAACATTGTTCAACGACGATGACCGATCTGGGTTCCCTGACGGGCAAAGGTCGAGGTCTTGACTTCCGAGGATGATGGTCTCATTGTGACCCGTCACATATCCAAGCCGTTGGTAACGAGGAGAGAAATAGGCTGTGACATTGTTCAACGACACGGGTGCACCGACGGGCGAAGGTCGAGGGCTTGTTCCGCCGGGGCCTCGTTGAGGTCCGTCGTATCTCCACGCCGCTGGTAACGAAAGGAGAGATAGAGTACAACATTGTTCAACGACGATGACCGATCTGGGTTCCCTGACGGGCAAAGGTCGAGGTCTTGACTTCCGAGGATGATGGTCTCATCGAGATCCGTCACATGTCCAAGCCGTTAGGACAGTCATGATGGGGCGAGTATGACTTCGACTGCGTAAGACCTATAGGTGAATGTCAAGTAGAGACCCAGTCGTCATCGTTCCTAGCATTTGGCCGCGCTTCCTCTTGAATCCGCTTTCCGAAGAGTGCATAAGCCAGGAAATGCTGTAGCTTGGAATCTCAGCAATAATTAATCGGAGATCTGGGAAAGACATACCGCCACATCAGCATACCATGCACGTTGACCGAAGTGCCCAAAGCAAAGCTGTCAAATAACAGAAGTTCTCTGTGTGCGATACGGATCACACACAGAACCCAATGCCCTCCACCCGATGATCGGTGGATTGGCACGATCCACGTATCTTTCCTCTAATATTGGGTGCGTGATACGGTGCGCCAGAGTCTTTCATCAGTTGGGGATTGCCGGAAGAACGGAAGGTCGTACGTTGAGAAGATCGCGTAACGGTCAGTGGCAGAGGGGCTGATTTCTGAAAGAAATAGAAGGATACACTCGTTGATACAGGCAGTCGGTGACTTGAGCATAGCGATGTCACTCGGTTCAAAGGGTACGGACCGAAAGCCGTCACGGTTTAGCTCCACGAAGACGGAGTAATTGGTCACGGTGGTGTTGGAGAGACAACGTCAAAATCTCGTCTACACGTGTCAACTTGTGATGTCGACAGAGAAGACAGAACACGTACTCCCTGGGGTTCGCAAGGCGAGTTCCACAGCCGCAAGTTCAGTACCGTACCAGCGGCACAAATTGTCGGACTCCATGCCCAGGCGATGCCGTCCTTCTACGCACCGATCTCGCTTCAGTAAGCCGCGGATCCCCTGGCGAACGTTTTGGTCTTCGAGCCAAAGAGGTACCTGATCCGAGTCATTCACCGGCTCGATCCAGACGTCCTCCATCAACGACTGGTCAGCGCGCAGCTCAGCGAGCTTGGTGGGGAGGGGACGGGGAAGAGGAATGTTCCATGAAGGATCATGTACTGCCTTGAGTTCACCACAATACGAATTGAACTTGCGGATAGCGCTCATCAGGGCTGGCTGGCGTTTGGCGATTGCTTTTCGAGTTTGCTGGTGGAGCTTCGTTCCTGACGAAGTCGTTAATGTAATACTGCAAAAAGAAGGCGTGCTTACCCAGAGGCTTTCGACCGCCTCCAACCGCTGTTGGGACGCGTTCGCCTTCTTTGCAGCGCTGAACCAGATCAAGCAACACGTCGACGCGCAGATATCCGTGCTATCCAACGATCTCAAGCAGCTCAAGACCTCCATGGTGAACAACAAGCGGTCCTCTGTGCCTTTTTATCCTATCATTGCGCATGATTTCGCGGAGAGCACACCCACCGCCGATCGTCCGTCGGACAAGCAATTTGCACACGTTACCCGTCGATTGTCGCGCATCGTCGGGGGCGAGACCACCAACGAGTCGAACCCATTCATACTCCCGCAGTCGACGGGACAATCACCCCAGCTACAACCACAGGCGACGGGCGCGTCCGTCATGTCCGAGTACTCGAACCGGGTGGTGGCCGATCAGAAGACGCAGTTCGACGAGGTCCAACACCTGCGCCGGGACCTTGAGATCATGCGTCAGCTGTACACCGAGTTTGTCAAGTCGACCAAGACGTCGTTGGGTGCGCTGCGGCAGTAGACCCACTCCGTGAAGCAACTTGCGAATTCACAAGTGAGCGGGGCGAGGGCGTACGTGGACACTGGCAAGACGAAGCTAGACGGGCGGAGTCAGACGGAGAATCTCGTGCAGGAGCAGGGGTTCTTGGGGCATCAGGAGGAGCTGTTGGCGGATTTGAGGGAGGACCACAAGGCGCTCGTGGAGGTGTTCCGGCATATGAGAAAGGTGATTACGTTGCGACCGGGTGGCAGCGGCAGCAGCGACAGTGGTGGTGGTGCATCAGCAATCTGACCCTAGGCTGTACAGAACTATATATGATTTCACAGTACCCAGATTTTACAGGAAGGTACCTACTAATGAAGTGTCCCACAGAAGTGCACAGGACTGTACACCTTGACTGAGTGAAGACCCGAATCCATACCATCTACCTACACAGACTTGTAAAGCATTCTGCCAATTTCTCCGCAGACGAACTGAAAATAGAAAACAAATCACGATATATTGAGCAATCAGGATCACGCTTGTACAAATGGGGGAGACGACAAATGGGGAGGCAGGATCGAGATTACGGGATAACAAATTGGGAAGCGACATTACTTAATCTAAAACTACCCCAAAGTCGGTACTATGCACGATCACGTGGGACGTTCGGAGTGACTGTCTATCTCGGGATCAATACGCGCTGACAAGATGTTTTGCCGCATTGCACTTACTTGCCACCAGATGCCCAAGCGACTCGCAACTCCTTGGTCTTCGCAGCATGCTTCGGGGCTTGGTCGATTTGACGTTGCATGTCCAAGTAACCGGCACATATCTTCGAATAAATGTTGTATTCAAACTGGCGGTCTTGTCGGGTGCCGGCTTGAGTGTACTCGTCGAGGGCAGCACGAAGCTGTAATAATATGTAAGGGAGACGAATGAAAGACAAGAAGGAGCGAGAAGGATATCATACCGCAGTTGACGCGAGGCACACAGCAACCTTGGGAGCTTCCCGGGAAAAGATTTCGGGATAGACTGAGTTCAACGACGAGGGCGAATAAAAAAAGTCCGTAACGAGAGCAGCCAGCGCCGGATGCGCCATGTTATTCGTAGAACCCTGGAGGGCGCAAGTCAGAAGACGGAATAAATTAGCAGCTAACGAACCTCGTCGTCGACGCCATCCCTCAGGAACATTGCTTCCTTGATCAACGCCTGAGATCGTGACTGATTCTCTTGCGCGTTGCAGTGGGGTCCGATGTCGTAGAATCTGGGTAAGACTTCGCGTGCCTTGGCCTTGATGGTCGACCGCCACGTCATCAGCGCTTCCCATAACTACGTGTCGTCAGTGAAATCGCGTGCGCGATGCTCACAGAGCACTCACCAGGATGGCAAGGGGACCACGATAATTGGGCCAGTAGCCTGTGGATTGTAGTTAATAAATGATAGTGGAGGTAGAAGAGGACTTACCTGCGGGGACGTTTTCACACCCGAGGAGGGCTTCACTGAAGATCTCCGCGGACGAAACGTCGAGGAAGGTGGTTCGAGCTGGGAAGGGATTCTTCGTCGCCGAATCACATTGCGCAATGAGCTTCGCCCGCTCGATGACTTGACGGAACCCGAATGGATAAGACCGCAGTTTCGTCGGGTGACCTTGCAATTCGCCGTCTGGCGCTGCTGGGTGGGCACTTTCAGAGGAAGGTTCGGGACCCTTTGCCACGCTGCTTGCGTTGTTTTGGGCGACTGTAGACCTAACAATCCCGGCTGAAAGTTGTTGCCGATCGCGAATTGTGCGAAGTCGCTCTGGCGATGGGGCACGGGGAAACCCGTTGCGTCGATGGTGCGCACGCACGACGTCTTCGCTGGATTGTCTCTGCGACTCGGCAAGTAACACGGGATCTGTGAAAACGGCATCAGCAATGTCCGGTTAATGCGTCTAAGCTTACCTATACAATCATCTCCAGGACTAGGATGATGGTTTCGTTCGTTACGAGGTTGCTGCCATTGGTCTAATAGCATCGTTAGTTGGCAATCTGACAAGGGAAAGTCACATACCAGGGTCCAATGGGAAATCATCGTCTTCGCCATAGTCCTCGTCAAAGTACTGTTCTGTAGTTGACAACAAAGGGATGAGTCAACGAGGTGAGACGCATGAAGACATACCTGCTGGACGCACAGCTGGAGAGAAGTTTGTTTAGTAGAAAACATGTTGGGCGGAACGAATTCACCTAACGCCGCTTCAGCCGCCCTTTCGTCCTCATCGGGAGAGGCCTCATCGATGCTGAGCTCGGGATCCTGCTCGCCTCGCTGGAACCGAAAGTTGTCTTGATCATCGCCAGCGTCGGCGTCATCATCTTCGTCATCATGATCGTAAGGTGGCGGGGCAGAAACTGGCGACAGGGCGCGGGATAGAAATTGGGTTCGTTGTCTGATTTGAGAGTTTCTAAGTGGAATGGGGGAAGTTGGCACTGTGGCGGACGGTTTGCCCCAAGATACAGGAGCAGCGGAACCTCTTCGAGAGGCGGGAGCTACAGAGCCTCCCCGAGACATCGGTGTAGCAGAACCGCTCCGAGTCGCGGGGGTCAGGCTCCGTGAGGGGATTGAACCTTGGTGGGAAGGGGTAGCTCTCGCAGGTGGAACGATTGGATTAGCAGTTGCAGAAAGAGCGGAGGGAATGTGAAACCCATATCGGGAGCCCGACTGCGACTTCTGCCAGGTTGGCTTGGGCGGAGGAGCATACGACGATTTCTCGGAGGGAGGAATCTGGGTGCTCAATGAGTTAGAGGAAGGAAGGACAGATGACGGACTCACCTTCTGCCCTTTCCGCTTGGTCGATTCTTGCCCTGCTACTGGCGCCAATGGATTGAGTGGCTCGTTCGCAATGGCAATATCCATTGGTGTGACCTTGGCAGCGGCCTGAGTCTGCACCCGTTCGATGTTTTGTAGCTGCGTGATCTGACCCCCGCTACCTTTGTTCGCCCTGGAGGAGCGGCGAGCGGAATCCGGAGGATTATCTGATGGATGGGCGAAAAGATGAGGGATTCTGAGTTACTACTGAGGTAGAGAATAAACTTACTGTCACGAGAAGGAACCTGAAGCGTTTTCGCTTTCTTTCGTGCGTTCGAACCAGCCACTGATTCATCGAGCGAGGGAGGCAGGTGCAGTCCATCCGAGACAGTAGAACGCTTCTTCGACGTCTTTGACATGACTCGAAGAGATGCTGCGGTCGACTCAAGATAACTTGAGCTGCGCGATGCTGAAGACTCGGGGGCCCGCCAACGAGAGCGAACTTGAAGGTCAGTCCAGCCATGCTTTTATACGATCGAACTGTCGATGACATGAGAAAACTCTCCCGAAGGGAATAATCACTTACCTCTGGGTACACGTTGGATAGAACGTCGTGCACCACGTTTGCTCGATTATGAGTCACATCAGTCCAAACTCAACTTACGCGTACAACCAGATTCGGCAGGCTCAAAGTACAATTCGCGTAGGATTCGGTAGCGTATGTACTAGCACATGTGGTATAGTAAGTAATGATCCGTCCGTCCGAGTCACACAACCCTGCGACGTATATTCCGCCCTTCAGAACAGTAATTGAATGGCGCGGCAGTAGGTTCTTGCCGAAACGCCCGCTTGGCGTTTGTAGCGCCACAAGACTCCACATCTTTGACCGTCTTGAAGGCATCCATAAAGACCGCGGTGACGGCCGCGTGAGTGAGAGGACAGCTTTTGTCGGGATCACGAGATAATCGTATCAGATCATACAGACGGTTGATAAAAGGTTTCAATGGCGCGAAATACGGCGTGACGTTCTCCGGAACCCTTTTCCAAGCCAATTGGCCCAGCTTCTGTTCGCAGAGGTCTTCGATGTCGACGACTGTCTTCGCCGACGCCCATTTCCTGAGACAAGTTTGTTCGATTGTCTTGTCACGGCGGACCTCACCTGGTGCTTGATAAAGCACACAGACCCAAACGAAAACGTAGATGAGGGACTCTAAGTCGTGTGAGAACGTGTGTACAAAGCCTTCACTGGGAGCGATGTACTCTTGGAGAAGCTCGATGGCCATGAAAGGGATGGTGCCCTGTGTCGTGTTGAGTGCCGAAGAAAGTATTCTGGAACGAATGAAATACTTACGGTGCGCTGACCACTGGACACCCCTTGATTCTCGGTGTTCAGCAAACTGGAATAATCGTAGTCGATGAGTAGACCGCGTCGAAAGTTCTTCTCGGCGATGATGGCTTCTCGTTCTCGTTCATCGTCCGATATGGCACCGGGCCAAGGGGTTGTACAGGCGACGATAAGGATGTTGTTCACGCTGATGTCGCGGTGAAGAATACAGTATGTATCCACGAGAGTACCGTGAACTGGGAGTGGGTAAAATGAGTAATGGACATGCGAAACGAAAGAGGGGTACTTACCGTGCACGATATCAATAAATATGCTCACGAATTCCTGCAAAGAGGTGAAGTTGATGAGGGGGTCGCCCACGGGTGTCATCAGGATGCGTCGATGGATACGCGTCTCGAAATCCATATTCTTGACCAAAAACGAGGGTCGGAGCGAGTCGGTCGTTTCATCGATACCGTTCACCTGGACCGTCCATGCTTCGACCAACTGGGGGACACCCAGAAGACCGGTGATCCTTTTCAGTATCTCCTCCTCCGCGATCTTTCTTCCTGTGTGAGTCCAGTAGTCCTTCACAACGTAGACTTTCTTCCCCCGCTTGACGAGCCATGAACTTGTCGCCCTGCCGCGGATGAGCTGGCTAGCGAATATAGGGCGTACAACGGTATACGGAGTTGTACCAACATAAATTAACCGAGATTTCTTCACCGCAAGATCGGTGCGAGGGCGGAGTAGGAAGGAAGGGGACAAGGATGAATCGACGAACGTCGGATCGAATCCTAGCGAGGTAGGACTCCCAAAAGCAAGAACGTATATGACGCGGGCGAAGAGGTTGGCGGACTTGTGGATATTGTGTCCTAACGAGTGAACGACACCAGAACGGTCGAAAAGATGGACACGGAATTCCTGTTGTGCGATTGAAATGGCAACAACAAAACGTCGACACGGCTGCGACATGAAAACGGCGTAAGCCTTTCGAGTGATATTGCGTCGTAATTGAGCACTAAATGGAGAAGACGTGAGCTCGATGAACGAAATGACGTTGCGCCACATCAAGCCATCTTGCGGATCGATTTGGCCACAGAAAACGATGTCCGGTTTGATGGAGAACCGGGTGTCTCCTACCGGTTTGACGGCATACTGTGAAGTCCAAAGGCGGAGGGGATTCTTGGAATTTCCTGATGGTGTAAGGTGAAGTCCTTTCCACCCTTCCGGAGAGGACTGGTTGTTGTTTGTGGTCTGGGGTGGCGGTAACGATGCGACCATCTTGTTTAACCAGGAGGCGACACTGGTTTCTTCGGAACCAGCAAGAGGTATGACCGTCGCCTCAATAGTTTCCTGCAAAGAAGTCCCAGGAACGGTGCGGGTTAAGACCTCCCGTCTGACCGAGCGTGCTTTTGAGTTCGATTTCACGGCGGTGGCAGTCTGATTGCGCTGCTTGCCAGCGGCTTTGGACTGGCGCTTGGTGGTCGATGTAGTTGAGTCGGACTTTGACTTCGACTTCTTACGAGTCTTTGAGCTTGAAGAGGCAGATTTGACCGCAGCTAGCTCAGGTTAGCACAGAGAAAACTTGGATAGGGACTTGGACTTACGGGTAATTGAGTCGGAACCGGCAGAAACTTCTGACACAGGTTGGCGTAGTAGACTTGGGATAAGGGAGGGTTCCCAGCAACCGCTCACAAAGAGTGGTGTGTCCTCGTTCGTCAAACTACGAGCCTTGATTTGAGAGAGATTCTCCGCAACGTCAGAGAGCTGGCACCAGTGTGCAATGTAATTGCCTTCGAGCCCAGCCTGCTCGTATATTGTGGCATTTTCCAGTTCGGTGGCGAGTTCAACGTCGAGAGTGGCGGTTTTGAAACTTCGGCCATCCGATGGAACCGAGGACGTTTTTGGGCAAATGGGGGTGATAGAGGGTGCAGTTATGGCGTTTCGTTTTGAAGAAGGTGGGGTGGTGGTCATTTCGCTCACTGATCTGCTCAGCGAGGGCTTTCAGGCCCCCGGGTTCGAAAGGCGAGGAGCGGCGTAACGACGTGACCACACATTCCAATTCCGCTCGCCATCACTGATATTTGACACGTGGCTGCCTAAGTACAAAGGACAAGAGAGTAATAAATTTGCTTGTTCCAAAAAGGGTTCAGCCAGAATTCAGTGGAAAGTTCGTGACTGGTATGAGAAGTGAGGCGAGGGTTTGCCTCTTTTCCGAAGCGTGGGATCAAATGGACAGGTGAACGGATATGGGCCAATGGGATAACATCACCGATTGGTTCCCTAGTATTGTTCCTCGTCGCGCGCTTCAAAACGTGGAGACTTGCGGCCGCCGCATCGGTCGTGAGCCCAGCCGCAGGAGGAAAGACGTTGAAACGCCGCACATAGGTGAGGAATTCGTCGGTGCCGAGCATGCGGAAGACGAGCCGTAATTGAACAACCATATGACCTGAACATCATGAGCCAGCAACATAAATATGTAGACTATTAACTCACCATCCAACCCGCGTGAAGGCCAATCGCTCTCGGCGCGTGGACTGAAGACTGCGCTGTCGTAGAGGCCGCGAGGATGTTCTTGTGAAGGGGGGGAGATGTTGAGTGTTTGAGCGGGCTCAGCGATCCCCGGATCATGGTAGTTTCGCACTTGGACACGGACCTTGGTCCAAACTTGGATCTTGTCTGAGGGGAAGCTGTAGTGGGACTCAGACTCGGATGAGGCATGTCTTCGACCTGTGATGGCATGCTCTACACCGTTCGCGCAACGATCCAGGTACTCGATGATTGCCCGACGGAGGTCAGGTAGCTCGAAGAGAGCTGAAGCTTCATTGATGGTCATCCGATGGTGCGGCTTGGTGGCGAGATGAACGGCAGTTGTATCAGATACAAACGTGCGTCTTGGGCGTGGCGTGTTAGGTGAGGTGTCCATAGCGAGTGACTCGGCGACCTTAAAATAATCCACTATCCGAGTCTTGCACGTCGGTTTGTGGTAATGTATAGTGTCGGACTCCTCGTCGTCCGGTTTGTGATCATCTTCGTCGGCTGGACCATTGCTATCGTCGGGATCTTCGTGGGAGGCAATTGAGGTTGCCAAATCGAATTTAAAACACCTTTCGGAACAGTCCAGGTATCGCGCAATTTGAGTGTAGTAATTTTGATTGTTTCCGGCACGCGCAGGGTTCTTGATCTCAGTTACATGCGCGTGCTCGGTGACGTCGGCAGACCACTGCATGGGAGCACCTGAGGCACGTACGGAGGGGACGACATGTTGCATAAGTTCTAGTTTCGGGATTTGGAAGTGCTCGGAACGGGCACCGGCGGTCAAGATCGCGTGTTTGTGGGTGTGAAACAAAGCCAACGCACCATCGAGTTTGGCCAATGCATGTTCATCTAAGGCCGGCATCTGGGCGAGATAGCGAAAGTCCAGAATTGCACGGATAGCTGCAAGAAAACGCAGAGGCACTGCACCGGCGATGACACAAAGAATATACCGTTGGATAGCACGGTGATCCCGACCGGTTACCTGTTTGAGTTTCGAGATCCCTTCAGCGAAAGACCGGTAGCCGACCGGCGTTTGCAGAAGAGTGAAACGATAGTCGATTTCGGCCCCGCCGACAACCGAGATGGACCACTGTATGTCGTGGTCCCAAGCCATCCTGAAGAAGTGGTGTAACGGTTCAACTTTCAAAAATTGAGCCGGGTCCGATAGCGGCCAGTCCATCCAGAATGGTTCGTGAACTCCATTTAGTCCATGTTCCTTTGCTACCTTGAGAAAGGCAGGAAAGTCGTCGGGGTCGGCTCGACTACACAACGCACTGATGGCATTCATTATGTATTCGGCAGTCCGGGGGTTGTGACGTGTATCATCACCAAACTGATGGTAGGTGGCAGTTGACATGGGGGATGCCCTTGTGCTCGCGCAAGATAGCAAGCACTGTTCCGGCGTATCCGCGATATATCCAACAAGCGGCGTGTAGAAGTACCGCAGGTTGCCGCGAGGATCATTCATGATGACGCCGATAGCTGCGGCGATCTTTAAAGGAGTGAGTACCAAGCTAAGACAATGATGGAACAACCGATCGGAGAGGAGAGACCGGACACGTGAGTTCTTGTGAATGATGGAAGGGACCGGAAGCAGAGCGAGTAGCAAGTGGGCGTGAAGGGATCCCTTGCTGCGAATATCCATCGCGATGTTAGCCAGACTAATCAACAGGGGATGCGCCATGCGATTCCCAGACATCACCGAGATGTTGGTTTTGTCCGATGACAGGACAACACCCAAAAGTGTCGCGCCTTCGGGTAGCTCCTTCTTCGGGAATATAAGTATACGTTAAGATCATGTAGGCGATGACTTACCTGTAGATTCCACGCGTGATCACCCGTCAGCCATTCATCATACACGCGTGAAAGTCGGGCCGCGGTGGACCACACTTTTCTTGGGACGAAGTCGATATAGCGCTCGAACAGAGGATGGCTGAGGAGGCTTTGGAGGCATTCTATAGGATCCCTGTAGAATAACGTGACCGGTCGCTTCGTCGGGTGTTGGAGTTGTATAGTTTGTGATCGCCAGGAAGGACCTGAAGGTAAGAGTTCCGCGCGAAGACGGAGTTGTCTCGCAGATTGGAACGAAAGCGGGAGTTGCTTGATCTGCACATGTGATCAGTTACAAGCGTTAACAACCAGAATATATGTATCTCACCAAATCAAGCGAGAGAAAGCTGTCTATCGCAGCCATACTCAAGCGAGAGCGCAATAGCCACGATGCAACTTGCCAGTCCTGCTGGGAAGCGAACGGATAAAATAAATTCTGCTTGCGCAACTCGCCGTACTGGTCAGAGAAGAACTCGTCCATAAAGGTTCGCCCGCCGGGAAAAGTCTGAGATGCTCCTGGGAACTCTTCGACGTTCCCTGGATGAGTTGCACCAGAGTCAGATGGGTCCTGGTGCTGATTACCATACGGTGCGTCGTCAATGTCCATCTGCCAGTCGTCGTCGTTTAGCGGCCCAGGGTCATCTGAGTCCACATGCATGTCATCGAAAGCCTCGGGAGACGGTTGACGAGGGACACGCATGCCGAGACCGGGTGGTTCAGCAGGTTTGATCGTCTGGGAAGTGGGCTCGGGACGACTCGAAGAGAAATCGTTGAGGGATGCACCGCAAGCCGACGAGGGTTGGTTCAAATGCTGGAGAACACGAGTCTCGTTTGCGAACCTCTTCCCGCATCGGGGACAAAACGAAGTCTTTTGAACGCGCGCAAGGAACTTCTTCCGCTTTGGCATGAGGGGAACAGTGAGCGAGGTCTGTGACAGTGTGCCAGTGGCAGCGCAGATCTGAGGGCAAAAAGAGTAGAATTATGTAGTCAAAGAAACATGGGGCGAACCATGTACAGTATGTACAAGTATGTACAAGCATGTACAGTCACCAGTAGACGACGACCTATACTTCCCACACTTGTAAGTCGACAGACTGTTACGGCTACACGTTAGGAAACACTTACTATAGACATGTTTATCTTTTGTGAGCACCGGCGGCGGTGCGCCCCGTGGTTCACTAAGTACTACTTTAGGAACTGAGAAATATTAGCAACGAGTTCGTAGTGGCCGAGGTCACGTGTCCGCTTAAGTAACACGTCAACTCATAGGGTGCGAAGCGCGACGTTCCCGCCGCATGTCCATTTTAGGACATCTATCAGGAACACAACATTGCGACAGAAAGAGTGCACTCAAAATATAGGAGAAGCTACTTAGAGACATTAGGAACTATTCTAGTGACTTTTTACTAGCATTGAATGATGTGGAAATGTTCAAAAAGCGAAATCAGATGAATAAATCACCTATACACCCAACCGAGTTATTGCCATAAACTAGTATTGTACTTGCAACACTGAGGATAATTTCGCTTTTTGAACATTTCCACATCATTCAATCCCCATATCTTAAGGGAGGCTCCCTTCGATCTAAGGCGGCGGGAACGAGGTGTCGACGCGGGTGCGAACAACGCTATGAGTTGACATGTTACTTAAGCGGACACGTGACCTCGGCCACTACGAACTCGTTGCTAATATTTCTAAGTCCTAAAGTAGTAGTGAACCGCGGGGCGCACCGCGGATGGCACTTTTGAACAAGTCTAGTAAGTGTTATTTAACGTGTAGCCGTAACAGTATGTCGACTTACAAGTGTGGGAAGTATAGGTGTAGACGACCCGCGACTTGCTAAGGTCCTCCAGCAGCTTGGCTGGTTGTATTATCTTGAAGTCGGTTACAACACCCCCTACTCCAGTTAGAAGGCGATCCTCGGATTCCTCGCCCACCACACCTGTTGTACTCGGCAAGTCGCACCACGTGCCCTCGCTTCCTCGGGATGGCTGGGGTACGCACGTCGTCCAGCAGTTTGTTGCTCCGAGATCATCCCCCTCGCGGCCGTATGCGCGATAGCGTTATGAGCTTATGTTTTCCATCATAAGCACGGCATTACAATTCCACGTGAGCATTTCTTGTTAATCAGTCACGAATCGTAATTTTTTGGGGGGCAACCGTCGTATAGTTAGTCGCCCGATTTTCCTCTTTGGAGTCGGTCTCTCCTCGATGCTCGTCCTCGGTATGAGATCGATTCGCATACACGCTTAGTCCTGACTGAACCATTGGCCACAAATACACAACAGGGGAAGGTACATTGACGGACCCTTCGAAGTTCGACGTCGCCACACGCGGGATCTCACGGACCCCTTTATGCTGAGCCCCGCTCACGAATGCGAAAGTGAACATACGTTCTGACTTCGATGGCACACTCACTTGATACAGGTTCGCTCGGGAACTACAAGGGTTGGTCGTGATGTGCTAGTTTCAAGTTGCTTCATCAGCAAACCAACCCTTGGCTTCACAGAACTGTGCAGAGTTGCACAGACCCACAGACCCTACAGAGAGGTACCTAGTAATACAGGCCTTCACAGACCTGTACAGACTAGCCCCTAACCCTA